>JAABOM020025550.1:0-17933 GCA_011800125.2 Solanum clarkiae
CCCCCCTTTTAGAGATTTTAGTTATAGTTGCTACACATGATTAGTAGTAAAATCCCGTAGTCAAGCCCTATATTTCCTGTGGATTCGACTCTAACCTCGGTTAAGTTAATTATTGATAGCGACTGCTTTCTTATTGAAGCATGACCATCATCAAAGAGATAGTATATTAACAACATTCCTATATAGAATATATTACATGTGTAGTAAGAGACCATCATCATGGAATCCAAGTCCTACCACCCCCTTTGAAAGGCGATTGAGGTATCAACTCCTCAATTGGTTGATGATTGTCACACCCTACCATCCATGGAGATTGGGGTATTAATCCCTCAATTGGCTTGTGGTAGTCACACCCTGCTATCCATGGTGATTAAGGTATCAACCTCTCGATTGGTTGATGGTAGTCACACCCTGCCACACATGGTGAGTGAGGCATAGCATCCCCTCAAGAAGGTGTGGTCAACTTGCTACTTTATAGATACTTTTCACGAAAACAACACATATACACATTTCTTTCATCATCTTAAAGCACTTGACTCATAAGCCATGCAATAGACCTTCAATAACTTAAAGAACCCTAAATCGAACATTTTATCAAACATTTGGCGGGCGTATAATGCTAATTCAAAATCATGCAATTCAAGAGTAAAATCATGAAAGAAAACATAATTTAAATCAACCCACCAACACTTGGTAACTCCCTCATGCAAGATACATTAAAACCCTTAATCAAATCTCATCATAGAATGTAGATTCATAGCTCAAAACATGCTTAAACAGTTCACATTTCATGTAAACCCCAACATAGTTTATAATCAAGTTCATAGTAAGAATACCCATAAGTAAATGAACTTGGAAACATGTAATATGTATAAAAGGGGAGGTTGGGCACCATGGGTGAAAGGACCCAATGGTTGAAACCTACATACCTCAACTTAGAGAATTCCTTGATGAAGATTTGAATGAAAACTTGAAGCTTGAATGAATTCCTTAACATCCGGGATGAGTTTGGGACACTTGATTTTGAGGAAAATATTTGGATAAGTGTTAGAGAGAATTTTGGGGAATGTCTTGAATGACATGGGGTTTAAAAAATGACTAAGTATAGGTGTTTTTACGCATGGGAAGGTGTCACGCCAAAACCTAGGGTCGTGTCTAAATGCCCAGATGTTCTACAAGAAATATTCTTGTTATTGCTTTGACTCATATTCCCCAAAAAGTGGATCCCATTAGCTGTTCGCTCTCACGTTGGATCGCGAACAGTGATTCGATTGATGATGAAGAAAAAGAATTCTTGGTTCATTTCAACCATTTGATCTCCATCAAAATCGGCATTGAATCCCTTGCAAACTAATGGATATAGAGATTCTATGAAAAAATCCTACAAGATGGTGGATTCCCTCGTGAAACACTTTGGCCTCGTTCGCCTCGGCTCACTTAGGCAAATCCCACATCGGAAAAAGAGGGGGAGTTCCTGGGTTATATTAGTAAAGGCTTGGATCTAACTTGTGAGGCGCCTTTTGGGATAACCCAAGGGGACAAATCCGTGCAGGTATGCGTGGCACTGTCGCCACGGTGTCCAAAGAGGACAATACCTCGAAGTGTTAGGGCAGATTGTTACAGTTGGCATCAGAGCTGACTCTCTGCTAGTACGGTGGTGGGGCAAAACTCAGCGAGGATGCTGAGTCCCTACGGGGTGAGTGCTTGGCTCCATTCGCCTCGGCTCACTTAGGCAAATCCCACATCAAAAAAAGAGGGGGAGTTCCTGAGCTATGTTAATAGAGGCTCGGATCTAACTTGTGAGGCGCCTTTTGGGTAACCCAAGGGGACAAATCCGTGCGGGTACACGTGGCACTGTCGTCACGGTGTCCAAAGCGGACAATACCTCACAATGTTAGGGCAGATCATTACAGATGGATTAGGCCCAAGGCCTTAAAGCCATGGACTGAGATAAGAAAAACTGTCAAGAAAATACACAGGTTCAGGCCCTGGCTGCATCGCACCAGGGGCACGGATCGACACAAGATAAGGAACTTTTGGCAAATTGAAACTTTTATACGGTTGCTCTAAAATTTGGGTTAGACCAATTTACCACTCAATTTTTCTCCCTGATCACGAATATGAAGTCGGATTTTTGATATCACACATAGATTTTGGGATATATAGAAATTACGATTATAGGTATTTTCGAGGCACATTTTCAAGCACTTTTTGGGGTCTTTGTAGATATAGAGTTGATAAATGGCTAACTATAGGTGCTTTCATGTACAAGTGGCCATGGGGCTATAACTCCAAAGCCCTTGGGCTGAAATGGAAAACTAAGGAAATACTTTAACTGATCCACTTTTGGTTCGCAGCGCGAACCCGTCACGAAGGAAAAATTTACACTGATCCTCGTCTAGTCTGCGTCACTGTCTGGTCGTGGATGCACACTGGATAATAAAATTTTGTGAAAAATATTTTTCACTATGGATCCTCTAAAGTTGGGGTTATACCCATTCCCCACTAAATTTTGCACCCCGATCAAGAATATGAAGTTGGATTTTTGATATCCTGCATGGATTTTGAGATATACAGAGATTATGATTATGGACATTTCTGAAGCACATTTTGGGGGCATTTTGGAGGCGTTTCAAATGCCTACCTTGGTTTCTCGAGTACGTGACTTCATGTAGATAAACCCGCCGGAATTCCATGGGTGTAAGATAGAAGAGGACCCTATTGACTTCATTGTAGAGGATTACCGGGTAGTTGCGGTGATGGGTATTCCATTGAAAGGGAAAGCTAAGGTGATGTCCTACCAGCTCAACGTATTTTCCAAGATTTGGTATGAACAATGGGCAGACGAGCAGGGCCATGGAGCGGGTCCTATCAGTTAGGAGGAATTCAAGTGTGCTTTCTTAGGTCGGTTCTTCCCAATTGTTCTTAGGGAGGCCAAGGTCCACGAGTTTATCAACTTGAAGCAAGGGACAATAAGTGTAAGGATGTATGCCCTCAAATTCACCAACTTGTCAAATTATGCTCCCTCTATGGTTGCATATTTGATGGCTCGAATGAGAAAATTTATTTTTGGCATCTCCGAGTTGGTCCCCAAGATGGCTATGTTGGTCACGGAGATTGACACTTCCTGCTTGATGATATAGGCAGAGCAAATTAAAGAGGAAAACCTTCATAAGAGGGTAAGGGAGTCCAAGAGGTCTCGAGTTGATGGTGGAGGTTACTCTTACCAAAGGGGCGATGATCACAAATTTCAAGATGGCAAAAAGCAAAATGGGAAAGGATCCACTAACACTCCTCCTCCTCGGACTACAAAGGAAAAAGGGTGGCTCCCTAGCCCCAGAGTACTAATTTCCCTAAGTGCGGAAGACCCCATAAAGTATTATAGGAGCACTAGCATACGACCCCTAGCTCAAAGGGGTTACGCCAAAGGTGCCCAAAGGACCGACCAATTTTATGTTCCTTATGGTCGGCAGAGGTCAAAGAAGCTCCTTACGTGGTCACTGGTATGTTAAGAGTTTTTTAATTATGATGTATATGCGCTTTTAGATTTCGGTGCAGATTTATCTTTTGATACCCCATTCCTTGCTTATAAGTTTCATACATGTCCCGAAATCCTCTATGAGGTAAGTAACCCCTAAGGTGAGTCTATCATCGCCTGAAGAGTCTATAGAAGTTGTCCCATTTCCATCTTGCCAAAAGTGATTCCATGTGACTTCATTAAGATTTCCATTGTAGACTCGATGTAACTCTTGGGATGGATTTATTACATGCTTCCATTGATTATAGAACCTATAGGGTCGAATTCCAATTTGTTAGTAAGCATAATTCTCGAATGTGGTGGTAGTAACTTTTTATGTAGGAATTGGTTCGTTTCCTTCCTAAAGGCGTGCAAAATGATCTCCAAGAGATGTATCTAATATTTAGTAAGAGTCAAAGATGTTGATTCCAATGTTCCTTCTCTAGAGTCGATTCCCTTTGTAAATGGGTTCTCTGATATCTTTCTGGATGAATTACTGAGTGCTCTTCCTAAAGGGAAATATATTTATGTATCAATCTATTACACAATACTTAGCATATCTTAATCCCTCTTTATATAGTGGCTCCTGCAGAGTTGAAGGAGTAAAAGACAAATAGACGGATTTGTTGGAGAAGGGTTTTATTAGACCTAACTGGTCTCTATTGGGTACCCCAATTTTATTTATAAGGAAGAAGGATGACTCACTTGGTATGTGCATTGACTATTGGGAACACAATATGGTAACCATCAAGAGTAGGTATCTCCTTTCGAGAATAGATGATTTGTTTGATCAACTACATGGGGATCCTCATTTCTCCAAAGTTGAATTGAGATTCGATTTTCACCAACTGAGGGTGAGAGAAGTGATGCCCCTAAAATGGCATTATGTACTAGGATTTTCTGGTGATGTCGCTTGGCCTTACTAATGCACTGGCGATATTTATGGACCTCCTAAATAGGATGTTCAAGCCCTTCCTCGACATATTCATTGTGGTGTTTATTGATAAAATCTTTATCTACTTCCAAGGTGAGCAAGAGCATATCGAACATTTGAGGGTAGTATTGTAAACCTTGAGGGAGTAGAAGCTTTATGCAAAGTTTGACAAACACGAGTTTTTGCTAGATGAGGTTGACTTCCTTAGGCATGTAGTATCTAGTGAGGGCATCAAGGTTGATCCTAAAAAGACTGAAGCACTAAGAAACTGGCCAAGGTCATTGACTCCTACCGATATAAGGAGATTTTTAGGACTAATCGATTACTATAGAAGGTTTGTGCAAGATTTCTCCACTATTTCGTCCCCATTTACGAAGTTGACTCATAAAAGCTAATTTTATGTGGACGGATGAATGTGAGAGGAGTTTCTAAAGTTTGAAGGATCGATCAACCTCAGCCCCAATATTGACATTGCCAGAAAGGAATGATGGGTTCGTTGTGTATAGTGATGCATCAAGGATTGGGTTGGGTTATGTGTTAATGCAAAATGGTAATGTGATTACCTGTGCTTCACGGCAACCGAAATTGCATGAGAAGAATTACCCGACTCATGATCTTGAGCATAAAATGATGGTTTTTGCCTTGAAAATTTGGCAACATTATTTGTATGGAGTTTATGTGGATGTTTTCAGTAACCATAAGAGTCTTTAACATGTGTTCACCCAAAAGGATCTCGATTTCAGGCAATAGAGGTGGTTAGAGCCACCCAAAGATTATAATATGAGTGTGAAGTATCATCTTGGAATGGCCAATGTGGTAGTTATGCCCTAAGTAGAGTTCCATGTGTAGTGTGTCTCATATATAAGATGATGGAAAAAGGGAGTTCGCCAAACATGTTCATAGGTTGGGTGGACTAGGTGTGAAATTGAGTGAGTCTAGAAGTGGTAGTGCAATGGTTCTTCATGGGTCTGCATCTTCTTTGGTTGAGTTGAAAACCATAGTAAAATATGGAAAAATAGAAGTTTTCTCATAAGGGGGAGTCGGTATACTCCGACATCAAGGGAGGTTGTGCGTGCCCAATAATAGTGAGTTGAAAAAGTTGATCATGCAAGAATCCTACAACTCTTCATACTCTATTCATCCTGGCACTACAAAGTTGTATAGAGACAGGGAGATTTATTGGTGAAATAGAATGAAAAAGGACATTGCTCAGTCTGTCCTTGAATGTGCTATTTGCCAACAAGTAAAAGTTGAACACCAACAGTCAGGTGGCCTCATACAAGACATCGATATTCCTATTTGGAAGCACGAAGAGTTCTACATGGACTTCGTTTTAGGTTTGCAAAAGAACAAAAATCATTTTGACTCCATATGGGTGATAGTTGACAACATGACAAAGTCGGCTCATTATTTACTGGTCAATACTATATTTAGTGCCGAGGACTATTCCCCCTTGTACATCCGAGAGTTGGTAAGGTTGAATAGGATTCCATTGTCTATCATATCGAATTGTGAAGTTTAATTGACTTCTCACTTTTTGAAGTCTTTTGGCAGTAAGGTGAAGCTGAGTACTTCTTTTCATCCCCAAACAGATGAGCAAGCTGAAAGGACTATTTGGATGTTGGGAGACATGTTGAAAGCATGAGAGTTGGAGTTTAAAGGGGGTTAGGATGAGCATTTACGAATTATCTGGATTGGCTACAACAATAGTTTTCATGTAAGTATTGGGCTAGCACCATTTGAGGCATTATATGGTAGACAGTATAGATTGCTTACCGGGTGGTTCAAAGTCAGTGAGGTGGCATTAATAGGACTGGACATAGTGATGAATGCTGTGGAGAAAATTAAAAGCATAAGGGCAAAATTGCAAAAAACCCAAAGTCAACAAAAGTGCTACTCCTATGTGAGAAGAAGGGAACTTAAATTCCAAGTTGGTGATTGGGTCGACTCGAAGGTGTCTCCGATGAAAGGAGTGATCTGGTTCCAAAAGAAATAAAAGTTGTGCCCTAGGTAGTGGGGAACCACAAGGTGATGAAAATAGTGGGAAAGTGGCATATGAGTTGGATCTACCCAATGAGTTGCATTTGATTCATCTGGTATTCTATGTGCCGATGTTAAGGAAATTTATTAGTGATACAAGTTCCATAGTTCCTTTGCATGATCTGAACATTGAAGAGGATTTGAGTTATGAAGAGGTACTAGTTGAAATCCTAGACTAACACGTGAAAATGCTAAGGAATAAGGAAGTTGTATCCGTCAAAGTGCTTTGGAGAAACTAACAAGTTGAGGGTGCTACAGAGGAAGTGAAAGGGGATACGATAAATCATTGTCCACATCTGTTCTATTCTATACAAGCCTAAGCTATTAAGAAATTCTTCCAAAAACCTCCAATTCCATGCATTTTAGTTTTCATGATGTATGCATTTATTTTGATATTTATGAACTGATTAGAGACATGTTTTAAGTATGAAATCTGAAAATTTTGAGGAATGACATTTAACTTTTATTTGAAACAAACCCAAAATGTGCCCGAAAATATGCCTCGAAAGTGTCTGGAATCGTAATTTTCATATATCTCAAAATTCGTGTGTGATATCAAAAATTCGACTTCATATTCTTGTTTAGGAGATCAAATTGAGTGGAAAATGGGTCTAACCCCAATTTCAGAGTAACCACACAAAAATTTGAAAATCGTAAAAATTGATTTCCAGTGAGGTTTTCGTGCCCCTAGCGTGACGCGCCAAGGGCATTCAGTTCATTTTTATGTCTAGTTTTCTATCTCAGTCCAAGACTTTTGGGTCTTGGGCCTAAGTGTTCCCATGCGTGAAAATTCCTATACTTAGTCTTATTTCACCCTCATATCATTCAAGACATTCTCAAATACTTACTCAAACACATAGTCAATATTTCGTCTCCTAAATTCAAGTCTCAAAACTCATCTGGATTTCAAAGATCTCATTCAAGCTTCATGTCTCCATCAAGCTATTCTCCAAAGCTAAGGTATGTGAGTTTCCTTCATGAGTTTCTTTCACCCATGATACCTAAGCTTCCTTTGCCCTAAATTGCATGCTTAAAGTTGATTTACTCATAGGTCTTATGTATTATGAATTTCACTGCACACTATGTTAGCGTTTCATGAAATTATGACTGTTTTAGCATGTTTGGAGCTATGAATCTAATATCAAATGTGGGATTTGATGAAGAGTTTTTGTGTATATTTCTTGAGGGTGTAAGCAAGAATCTATTCACGGTTTTACAATGAATTTTCGTGCATAATTTCACTCTTGAATTATATGGTTTTACACTAGTACTATACACTTGTAAAGTGTTTGATAAAATGTCCGGTTATGATTTCTAGAGTAATTGAAGGTCCAATGCATGTCTTATGAGATGAATGACTTTATGATGATGAAAGAAATGTATGTACATGATAATGAAAGGAACTTGTAGGGCTGAGTAACCTTGTTGAGGGGTTTGTACCTCGATCCCCTTGCTCGGGAGGTGGCAAGCCTGTGCAACCATGTCGAGGGTTTGTACCTTGATAACTATATTGGGGGGTTTGTACCTCATCAACCATGTTGGGGGGTTTATATCTTATCAACCACATAAAGGGGTTTGTACCTCAAGCACCTCTCCATAGAGGTTGTAGTCCTTCTACTAAACTAATAATGGTCACTCCTTACACATGGATTATATTCTATATAAGCATGGTTTTACTTCAAACATTATTCATACATGTCATATTGCTATATGCTTATTCGTTTCCTATGTTATGCATTTTTATTATGGTGCTTATCACTTGTTGCATTGCATCCTATATACTTAGTACATTCAAACGTACTAGCGCATATTCTATACCTACATGATGTCACCATGTAGGAACTAAAGCCCTGCTTAAGCATCCCCATACATATGGCTGTATGATTCCACTCAAGCTTGTTGGTGAGTCCTCTATTCCGGGGATGTTGCTTATTGTCTCATTTTATGTTCTAAGATTACTTTTCTTTCATATAAATGTTGACTATGAGGCTGAGCCCAATTGCTTGTCTTGCCCCCTGCTCTGATATATATAGTAGAATTGTTGTTGGACATGACATGTGTAATGTTATGAGCTTGACTCTTATTGTTACAATATGAATGATGTCTATTAGCCCTAGTTATCCCTATTTCTACTCTTATATTGCTGTTTTATTATTTTTCCGACCAAGGATGTGTAATGATGCACTAAGAGGCTTAGTTAGGGTCCCTTCGGGTTCCCCTTGCACCATGTTACGTCGAGGCACTAGGCTTGGGTTGTGACAATATTTTTGCATACATGCTAGGTTGTTAGTTGCTAGTTTACTCTTTAGAGTCTGCCTTTAAGAACTTCAGAGATGAATGCTCCTAAGGGGGAGATATAGTAATGACCCCTAGTTTAGGAGCCTTGAGTGCAAAAAAGTAGACTTGAAAAATGACCTGACATTTGGTTCACGAGGGCTACTTACGGCTTATAGGTTCACTTACAGCCTGTAGCATTGGTCCTTAAACATGAAATTTTAGAAAGAGGAAAAGTTTCCAAGTGTGGGGTAACCCACGGACCATGTGATGGATTGTAAGATGCATTATAGTCTGTAGGTAGGGTCATGAGTGAGACTATCAGACATAAAAAAATTTGGAGTTTGTTGGAAGGTGACCTACGTGTTACCAGACGGCCTGTTAAACAACATACGTCTCGTAGGATGGTTCCAGGAATAAGACCCAAAAAAGTAAGAAAATCGCAAGTGTCAAAGAAATCTATGAGTCCAACCATGAATCGTAAATTGTTATGACCCATAATAAGTTTTCAACACCATTCAACTCATAAGACATGCATTGGACCTTCAATTCCTCAAGAAACCTTAGCCGGGATATTTTATCAAACACTTGGCGGGTGTGTATTGGAGGTAAAAGACCATGCAATTTAGAGATGAAATCATGCAAGAAGATCCATTGTAAAACCATCAATCAACACCTTGCTATACCCTGAAGTCATACACATCAAAACCCCTCATCAAATCTTACATTAGATCCAAGATTTAAAGCTCAAAACATGCTAAAACAACCATACTTTCATGAACTCAAATCACTATGCAGTAAATTTCTTAATGTGCAAGACCCTGTAAAAATCAGCTTTAAATTATGAAATATTAGTAAAAAGGAGGTCTAGGCACTATGGGTGGAAGGACCCAGTGGTTCAACACCACATACCTTAGCTTTTGAGAAACCTTGAAAGAGATTGGAGATGGAGACTTGAAGCTTGAATGAAATCCTTGAAAAAATCCTTAAGTTTGGTCTTGAGTTTGGGACTTGAATTTAGGGTGAAATATGAGTCTAAATATTTGAGTGAGTTTTGGGGAAATGTTTAGGGTGATATGAGGGTGAAATAAGGCTAAGTATATGTATTTTCAAGTGTGGGAACCCTTAGACCCAAGACTTATAAGTCTTGGGCCGAAATCACAAAAATAGGACCCAAATAACACTAGCCCACGTCGCGGAGGCGATGCGGATTGCTCACTGGAAACTGAAATTTTTGCACAAACAAGTTTTACGAAAATGGGCATAAATCCTTCATCCGAACTCAGAATGAGGTGAAATAATGTGCATTGGAAACATAATTCAAAGGGATTTCAGTTGTTAGGTTGTGGGCCAGATAATTTTTTGTGTTCTAAGAGATATACCCCTTCAAAGTTGACCCTCCTAAATAGCGTATTTTGTGATCTTTGGATTTTGATACGGTTGCTCTAAAATTTGGGTTAGACCCATTTTCCACTCAATTTGACCACCAAAACAAGAAAGTGAAGTCGAATTTTTGAAATAACAAATGGATTTTTAGATATATGGAAAACAAGATTCTAAGCACTTTCGAGGCACGTTTTTGGGCACTTTTTGGGGAGGGGGGGTCATTTCAACCACCATCATTGGAATTTCGAAAAAAACTGCTAGTGGAGGAAATCTAGCCAAGTGGTGATATCCATTTCCAACTCCTCCTTCCTCTCCTCAACATGAGCCACGCTTCCTATGGATAGCCTACTAAGAGCATCGGCTACCGCATTTGCCTTGCCGAGGTGATAAAGAATACTCATGTCATAATCCCTTACGAGTTCCAACCATCTCCTTTGTCTCAAGTTAAGGTCCCTTTGGGTGAATGCATATTGTAAACTCTTGTGATCAGTAAAAATATCAACATATACCCCATACAAATAGTGTCTCTAAATCTTCAAAGCAAAGACCACCACTGCCAACTCAAGGTCATGAGTTAGGTAATTATGCTCATGCACCTTCAATTGCCTTGATGTATAACCTATCACCTTACCATATTGCATATGTACACAACCCAACCCAATTCGAGTGGCATTACAATATACCACAAACCCATCCATGCTATTTGGTAGAGTCAAAATCGGAGCTGATGTAAGTCGATCTTTCAAAGTTTGGAAACTCTTCTCACACTCATCCAACCACATAAACTTAGCCTTCTTTTGGGTCAACTTAGTCAATGGAGATGCAATAGATGAGAACCCCTCAAGGAACATTCTATAATAATCCGCTAACCCAAGGAAACTCCAAATGTCCGAAGAAGTCAACGGTCTATGCCAATTCTTTACCACCTCGGTCTTCTTCAGATCCACCATAATACCATCACCGGATACCACATGACCCAGAAAGGTAACTTCACCCAACCAAAACTCACATTTACTAAGTTTGGCGTATAACATCTTTTCTCTCAAGGTTATAAAACCGACCTCAAATGATCCATATGCCCCCACCCACTTCGGGAATAGATAAGAATATCATCAATGAAAACAACCACAAAACTATCAAGGAATGGCTTGAATACCCGATTCACAAGATCCACCAACATGGCCGAAGCATTAGTTAGGCCAAACAACATCACCATAAACTCAAAGTTCCCATACCTCGTTCAAAAGGCCGTCTTGGGAATGTCACATTCTCTAATCTTTAACTGATGATACCCAGAACGGAGGTCAATCTTCGAAAATGAGTATCCCCTTGAAGTTGGTCATACAAGTCATCGATCCTAGACAATGGATACTTATTTTTAATTTTCACCTTATTCAATTTTCTATAATCAATACACATCCAAAGAGATCCATCTTTCTTCCTTAGCTATAACACCGGAGCACCCCATGGAGATATACTTTGCCTGATGAAACCTTCTCTTACAAATATTTCAACTAATCCTTCAATTCCTTGAACTTAGCCGTTGCCATACGATAAGGAGGAAAAGGAATAGGTTGAGTATCCGAAAGAAGATCTATGCCAAAGTCCACTTTCCTTTTGGGAGGAATACAGGGCAAATCTAAGGGAAACACATCTGGAAACTCATTCACCACCGAAACAGACTCAAGAGTAGGTAAGTCAGACTCCATATCTTTAATCCTCACAATCTGATATATACATCCTCTGAAAGATCATCTTTCAACCTTTGAGGTAGGAAATATACTGACCTTTAATAGTGGAGTCACTACCTTTCCATTCAAGAACGGGCTCACCGGGAGGTTAGAACTTGACCTTCCGGGTTTTACAATCTGTAGAGGCATATGATGCATGCAACCAATCCATTTCAAGAATCACATCAAAATCATACATTTCAAGTTCCACAAGATCACCTGGGAATACCTTATGCAACACAGAAACAGGACAACCTCGATAGACTCTATGTGCAACAACAGACTCACCCACAGAAGTATAAACTAAGTAAGGCTCCCTCAAAATTTTTGGACTCAAATCAAATTTAAAAGCCAACAGAGGAGTCACAAAAGACAAGTTTGCACCTGGATCAAGCAAAGCATAAGCATCAAAATCAAGGACTTTTGACATACCAGTCACAACATCCGGAGCCTTCTCAACCTCCTGACATGCATGGAGTGCATAAAATATGTTGTTCCTTGGAGCAACACCTTGAGGAACCCTTGGTTGACCTTCTATACCTTGATCCACTTGGACTTGACCTTTTTGAGGGTTCTTGGGACAGTTTTCAACCTTGTGATTGTTATCACCACACCCGAAGCAAGAACCCAAGATTCTCCAACAGTCACTCGTGTGGTGCTTCCCGCACTTATCACAGAAAGGATATCCCTTCCCCCCACCAACCGGTACCCTGAAAGGAGGCATTTTAGCATTGCAACCAGAGCATCCAAATCTTAGCCCTGTTGGACGTGATCAAAACCACCAACCTGAGAACTGGAGAATCCACCATCAAAATGGGCTCTCTAGGACCATGCAATCTCCTCCCTTTAAGCTTTTCCCCTTCAATCTGCTTAGCATAAACCATAAGTCTCGAGATGTCCATGTCCTGATTAAGCATATCCGTATGGTATTCTTGTACAAGCAAGTCGGAAACACCAGAGACAAACTTGTGCATTCTTGCATAAGGATCAACCACAAGTGTCAGAGCATACTTAGAAAGCTTAGTGAACTTTAGGGAATAATCCCTTACACTCATATTACCTTGCCTTAGGTTGATAAACTCTTTCATCTTGTCTTACCTAGGCTCAAGTGGCAAGAAAAAACCCAAAAAATCAAGCTTGAGCTCTTCCCAATTAACAACATCACACAAACTCTCTCTATGGAGCATTGAGTATGCCACAACTATACTACATCTTTCAACTGATAGGTAGCTCACTCTAACCTCTCCTTAGAAGTGACACCCATGACATTTAATACCTTGGAGAGCTCATCAATGAACTCCTGAGCATCCTTATCAGCCTTAGACACAAAAAACTCTGGAGGGTTCATCCGGGTGAAATCCCTCACTCTAAAAATCGGAGTAGGATCCTGAGGCAAGTTGGCTTTCCTAGTTTGAGTGGTCACCACTTGGGAAAGCATCGCAAAGGCCGTATGGAACTCACCATTAGAGATAGGCTCATCCATAGGCCCTTGAGGTGCTTGACCTTCATTAGTTGGGGCTGGTATGGCAAGTCTACCACGAGTGTGATACCCTGTAACTCCATAATCTTATGTATCACATTTAAAACCTCATTTAGTTAGATTAGGAGTGTATTAGGGTTGTGGGAAACTTCTAGCACTTAGACGAGTTCGAGACTTCCTTGTGAATTGAGTTTTAGGTGTTGGTTAATGTAAGGGTCATCTTTAAATGAGCATAACTTTTATTACACAAAGAACTGGATGACCCACGACATTTATAATGTTTTATCTCTTTGAGTTAGCTTTCCAATGCACTTGGTTTCACCTCATTCTGAGTTCGGATGAAGGAGTAATGACCATTTTCGTAAGACCCTCCAGCGAAGTGATATCACACGAGCACTTTGGCGGGTAGTGAGGCTTTGGATGAGCCGTGTGGATTGTCTTGAGATGGAAAAGGAAATGTTTTGCCTAAGGGATGTGGCACGGCGAGTGGCATAGGTCGTGTGTCCTACCATTGACTGTTTGGTTGGTCATGGAGGTATACAGTGAGGCAAGGTAAGCATCGGAGAAGTTTTTTTGACCAAGTATGGTGCCACAACCATCCTCACATGCCGTGGCAAGCTTCACAAATTGTATAGCTTGGCGTGGATCCTCCTGGCAACATTTTTCTCACCAAGTGTAATCCACGGGCCACTACACGGATCGTGCAGCATCACACGGCCGTGGAAGCTCCCATCAAAGTGACGAAATGTGATTTTTCCAAAGTATCCCAACTTCCAATTTTTTACCAAGTTTCACCTCACAGGCACTCCACATGACCTGTGAAGTGCCACACAACCCGTGTGGGCCTCAGTGAGGCATCACTTTGCCAATTTTTCCATATGTTCACTAATGGCATTTTCATAAATTTAATCTATTCTAATGACCTTTTTAGACTTCCAATGCTATCTTAACCTCCCCAAAAGACCTAAACATTATTCAAACGGATCAAAGTCTTTCCCCTCAACTTCAATACACTCTCAAATCCTCTCAAAGCCTCTACAAAGACCCCAATACAAATTCAAAGAAACTCAAGAACAAGTTTTGGATTCCAAGACCCCATTTTGAAGCTTCAATTCTTTCTCAACTCAATTTCAAAGAACTCAAGGTCTAAGGTATGTGAGTTTCAACCATTGGGCCCTTTTATCCATGGTGCCCAATCTTCCCTTTTATGGAAACTATATGGAAATTCTATACTATGAGATGATTTACCTACTATGACTATGCATGTTTTGAGTTATGGAACTATGATCTAATATTACATTTGATGAGGGTTTTCAATGTGTTTGACAAGAGGGTTTTACCAAGCGTTGGTGGGTTGATTTACTTCAAGTTTTCTTGCATGATTTCACTGTTGAATTTTATGGTTTAGTTTTATACTAGTATTACATACCCATCAAGTGTTTGATAAAATATCCAGTTATGGCTTTTTGAGTTATTGAAGATCTAATACATGGCTTATGAGTTGAATGACTTTATGATGATTAAAGGAATGTATATATGAGTTGATTTCATGAAAGATGTCTATAGTGTTATAAACTGACCATAACCAATTGAGGGGTTGATACCTCAATCACCGTGGATGGTAGGGTGTGATAACTATCAAAGAAATTGGGGGGTTGATACCTCAATCACCATGGATGGTAGGGTGTGACAACTATCAAAGTAATTAAGGGGTTGATACCTCAGTCACCTTAGATGGGGGTGGTACAACCATCAACCAAATTGAGGAGTTGAGACCTCAATCACCTTAGATGGGGGTGGTACATCCATCAACCAAATTGAGGGGTTGATACCTCAATCACCTTAGATGGGGGTGGTACATCCATCAACGAAATTGAGGGTTGATACCTCAATCACCTTAGATGGGGAGTGGTACCTGCATCAACAAAATTGAGGGGTTGATACCTCAATCACCTAGGATGGGAGGTGGTAAACCCATTAACCAATTGATGGACTCTTTCTATATAAGTATTATGTTGTATATAAGCATGTTTTACTTCAAGTATCATTCATACATGCCAATATTTCCACATGCTAATTCATTGCCTAATTATGCATTTCAATTATGTTATCTATCTCTTATTGCATTACATCCTACATACTTAGTACATTCACACATACTAACCTATGCTCTATGCCTACATGATGTTACTATGTTGGAACCGGAGCTTCACTTGATCATCTTCCTCCTCCACGGGGCTAGTTCTTTCTTTCAAAGCAAGTTGGTGAGTCCTCAACTCCGAGGATATGTTTCTTTGAATTTATGCAATATATTGACTCTTATTATGTTGGAAACTTATGACTATGAGGTGACCTCAGAGATTGTCTTGGCCCCCGCTCCTGTCTGCATATTATAGGTGTTGTTGGAACATTATTATGTATTAATGTTATACTTTGACTTTCCATGTTTCTATCTCTTTATATTGTACAATTGCTTCTACGACCAAGGATTTGTAATGATATGCTAAGAGGCTTGTTTGGGGTCCCTTCCAGTTCCCTATTCAGCGTGTCACATCTAGGCCCTAGGTTTGGGTCATGACAAACTTGGTATCAGAGAACTAGGTTGTTAATGGTCCTTGTCATCCAACACACCGCGTCGAATGGACTCTTATTCATGATTTTGTTGTGCACCACGACTAGGAGTAAGAGGCTATGAGGCGTTTTAGGAAATGTTTTCCTTCTTCTTGATCTATGTCATGCAATAGAAGTTAGGTAAGGTCCCCCCTCTAAGAATGTTCTTTGCCATTTTTAGATCATGTCTAACACAATAGGATGAAGAGCTCGTACACCTGAAGAACAACCAACTCATAGAGAGTTCCAGAATGTTCTCACCTTGCTATGTCATGCCATGACTAGTCAAATCAATCATGGGGCCCAACCCACTCATGCTCCTATCTTGGGATCTAGGGTGAGAGACTTTATGAGGATAAACCCATTGGAGTTCCATGGGTCAAAAGTGGATGAAGACCCTCAAGAATTTATTGATGAGATATAAGGTGTTGGATATCATGGGTGTTAGGTCTGAAGAGAAGGCAGAGCTGGCGGCATACCAACTTAATGGTGTAGCCCAACTCTGGTTTACCCAATGGAAGTCGGAGAAAGGAAACAAGAATGTGATTCTATAGGAGGAGCTTAAAGCGACATTTCTCAATCAGTTCTTCCCTCTTGAGCTTAAGGAGGCTAAAATGATGGAGTTCATGAATTTGAAGCAAGGGTCGATGAGTGTGAGGGAGTACGCCCTCTCTGATTATTCTCCGCACTTGGTTGCCGATCTGAGGTCTAGAATGAATAAGTTTGTGATGGGGGTATTCGATTTGGTTAATGAGGAGTGTCGGGCTACTATGTTGATTAGTGACATGGATTTTTCCTGCTTTATGACTTAGGAAAAAGAGGAGTGCTGAGGCCAAAAGGGCCCATTTTGAGGGTAAATTCCAAAGTCCCAAGGGTGACCGGTTTCGTTAAGGCCAAGGGTCTACTCATGCTACTAATAAACAATTTTCCAACGACAACCCAAGGGCCCAAGGTGATGGTGTATGGAACCCAATGCTATGTGTCCAAAATGTGGTAAGAGTCATAGAGGCTCATGTTTGAGGGATACCAATGCTTTTTTCGATTGTGGTAAAGTGGGACATAAGAGGATTGATTATCCTCTAACTCAAAACAAGGGTGGAGATGTTCCTCCACAAGGTCCAAATGCGGTTTCTAGGGGAAGAGGTGATCCACAAGGTGGTGCCCCAAGGCACAATTAGTTCTATGCTCTTCATGAGAGGCAAGGGGTTGATGAGGTGCCCGATATCATCACCAGTTTGTGAAAAGTCTTTGATTTTGATGCGTATGCATTGATGGGTCCGAGTGCACCATTTCTTTCATCATTCTTTTTGTTGCTAGTGTGCTTCATATGTGCCCCGGGTGTTGGGAGAACCTTATGAAATGTTTACCCCATTGCTGAGTCTATTGTTGCTAGAAAGTTCATAGAGATTGTTCCTTGGTCATGTTGCATTTAGGTCTTGCCTTGTGATTTTTTTTATTTGGATTAGATGTGGTGGATTGTGAGGTCATACTTGGGGTAGATCATGCATATTGTGTCTCCTTTGATTGTAGGGTCATAAAGTTAGATTCCAACTCCCTAATAAACCTATCCTTGAGTGGGGGATTGTAAAGTGGTAGTGAAGGGGTAAGTCCATTTCGTGACTTAAGGTCTAATTGATCTCTAAGGGTTTCATTTATCATCTTGTAAGAGGTAGGGGTGTTCAACCTAATCCATTTCTATTGAGTTGTTCCGGTGATAGATAGGTTCTTGAGGTTCCTTCTAATATTTTTAATTTGGGGTAGTGTCTTCTGGCTTGGCTGGTGCATCGACGATGTCTGTAGGTCTCATGAATATGGTCTTTAATCCCCACCTTGTTATGTTTGTAGTAGTCCTTGGTGATAATACGTTGGTTTGTTGCCGGAGGTGAGGGAGAGCTTGTGGATCATTCGAGGGTGATGTTGTGAATTTTGATGAATGTGAGGTTGCTTGCTAATTATGGAAAG
>JAABOM020025591.1:0-17927 GCA_011800125.2 Solanum clarkiae
CAAGAAGCTAACCAATCCATACCCATTATAACATCAAATTCCACCATTTCTAACTCAATTAGGTCAGCCAATGTGTCGCGGTCACGAACAGTTACTACACGGTCATAATAAACCCTTCTAGTCATAATAGATTTACCGGTTAGTGTGGACACTTCAAATGGTTTGCTTAATAATTTGGGTGTTCTCTTAAGCTTTCCAGCAACAAGTGGAGTGATGTATGATAGTGTAGAACCAGGGTCAATTTATGCATACACATATGTGAAAAGATGGACAATGTACCTGTGACCACATCAGGTGTAGCTTCCAAATTCTGCCGACTCCCTAGTGCATAAGTGTGATTTCTGGACTCCGCTAGAGCTAGCTGCCCCTCTCACACCTCTACCACGACCAATAGGTGCTTGCTGACCCCTACCTGTTGGAGGAACTGATGATGATGACGTAACAGCTAACCCAGTAGGTTGTGCTATACCACCTATACGTCTCCTCGGGCAATCCCTCATCATGTTCCCTGGCCCACCACACCAATAACAAACATCTGTCCCAACATGATATATACTTGGATGACTCCTTCCACACTATTTACAATGCTGCCTAGGAGTCATTGGTTGGCCTGTCGAATATCCTATTGTCCGTATACCTTGTCCCTCACCTCGTTGACCAAACTAATTATTTCGAGACCCTTGAAATTGTGGTGGAGCACTGGCTGCAGAGTAGGAGGATGATGGCCTAGGAGGTATATTAGAAATTGAGGCCTAAGCTCACCTTGGGGTGGTGTAAACTGCCCTATAGACTTGGCCCTCTTGGATTATGCCCTTTCTACCTCTTGTTTCTTTCTCCTTTGCCTCATATCCTCCAATTTCTATGCAAAAGTTTGCATCCTCGCTATGTCCATATCTTTGTTCAAGGAAGCAATGGTACAATCTCTGACCAGATACGTATCTAACCTATCTACATATCAATGAACTCTATTTCCCATAGTAGCAACTGCATTAGGAGCATACCTTGCAAGGGAATTGAATTGGAGGCTATACTCCCTCATGCTCATATTTCCTTGATAGAGGTTCAAGAACTAATTTGCATGGGCCTCTCGGATCTCTAATGGAAAGTAATGGTCAAGAAAGTCCTCTTTGAATTCTTTCCAAGTAGTTGGAGGTGCATTTATACCCTTAGATTGCTTCTAAGCTTCATACCATAATATAGCCACACCTTCAACCTATATGTCACTAACTCGATAGCTTCTGTATCACTCACATGCATAATATCTAAAGTGAACTAAATCTGATAAATAAAGTCTTGGGGATCTTCATTACAAGCTGACCTAGTGAAGGATGGAGGGTGAAAATTAAGAAAATCATGTATCCTTGTGCCAGTTGCCCTATTTCTACCACTTGTAGCTATAACTGGACATTCCTTCCTTTTACCTTGACCAATAACTATATGAGTCAATAGCTGGACTGAATTTCGCAGATCCTGCACGGTAGCATCAATAGGTGGTTCTGGGGGAATTTCACTACTCTTGGGTTCATCAAGAACTGGAGGAGTTGGAGATGTCAGTAACAGACTCCTCTTGAACCTCATCTCGTTGTCTCACCTGGCTGGGTATACCAACCACTACTTCTACTCCCTTTCTTTTACCTTTGTTTTGCCTGGTTTCTAGCATACTTGTTGTTCAAAACAATGTAGGAATTAGACATATTGCACCTATTACACTTAGTTCTATGGCACGAACTAAAGAATGAAAAGAAAGTAACAACTCTAAATACCACATAGCCTCCTACTTATATTTGTGGTGCACAACACATCAATAAACAAGATTCTACATAGGTACTGCTTTGTAGACTCCATAGGACGACCCACTCTGATACCACTTTTGTCACGCTTAAAGCCCCGTTAGGGTGGATTGGCACCCGTTGCCAGTAAGGCCCAGGAGAACCAACCTATATCTATGAGCTCTATACAAATATTTTAAGAGAATTCTACCTTTGGCATGCCTTTAAGTCGATAAATAGTGATAACAAGCCAAAAGGGAATGCATATGGCTACATTGTTGGGGCCACGGTGTTTAAAGTATGAGACATGACCACACTTTAATTTACATAGTCTACAAAGCCTCTAGATAAGGAAAAGTATCTAACAAGGGTCGGGACAGGCCCCGTCTCAACTAACTGTACAATATAAACATATAAGCTCTAGAAACACACAAATCCCCGGAGCAACTTGGAGCTTGGTATCAGCAGCTGGAGATCCTGTACTCCTACTTGGGAGATCTACTAGCACCTGTACCAGTAGCATGAAATGTAGGTCCACTGTAAGAGAAGTTAGTACGAGATAATGTACTAAATATATAAGGCAGGATATACTATATGTGAAGTAATAACTCAAATGAGACCATGCACTGGTGCAAGATTAGAGACCACCTTTTGTTGTACTGTGGAATCATATACTTTATGTTCTTTATATTACATTATCTTTACTGCATAATCTGTGCACAACTATAATACAAATGACCAATTGATTAGTGGTGAAACTATATCACGATCGTCCCTGACTAGGTTCTTCCTTAACCCCTCGGGCTACCACCTATGATAGGATCATCCCTGGCTAGGTGATTCTTCCATCCTCGGGCTACCACCCATCAATAAACAATATACTTTACCTTTCAATTACCTTTGACATGGACTTCATTAATAATCGGACTTGGACAAATTTGACGTCGGGTCTCGTCTTCGTTTACCTAGCAAATTTACGCTAAGCAAGTAGGTGACTCACCTGCTACCTTACTAAGTCCTACAAGCACCTCAATTCTCTTACTTCATTTAAGGTCATGATCTCCTCAATTTGACACAAAACATGTATACACTCGACCCGCTTAAGCGTTAGACCCACATATCCCCTATAACCTAAAATTTGAGCACTTTTAAAAATGGCGCTAATTTCACGAAAATATATCATGTCTCATTTGCATTGTACTAGTATTGTATGGTGTGGGTTGTTACACATATCTCTTAGCACATAATGAATTAGAGGCTGGGCAATCCACCAAATGAAAGCTCTTTTAATTAGCTTTCCAATGCAACTAGTTTTACCTCATTTGGAGTTCGAAGCAAATATTTTATGCCCGTTTTAGCGAAGCACTGTCAAGATGTCAGTTTCTATGACCCACTCTATGGACTGTGGAATGAATTACGGCCTAGAAAAAGGGTTTTGTGAAACTGTCTAGCCAGCTTTAAAAAGGGTATTTTAGCCATTTACTCACACCCTAAGCCCAATTCCACATCATTTTGACTTCCCACACATCCTGTATCAATATAAAACAACCCCTAAATGACCTTAATCAACCTCATTCTTTATTATTCCAAAAACCCTAAGTCTCAAAAATTCTCTCAAGCTCTTCAAGGCATTCAAGCATACGGTGCAAGCTAGGGATTCGGGTTCCCCAAATCCAAATCAAATTTTCTCTATTAAAATCACACCAAGGTATGTGGGTTTGATTGTGGGAACCTTTCTTCCCACAAGTCCAAGCATTCTTCTTCTCCAACTATATGAAATTTATGGATCTTATTGGGTATTTTGTGAACTCTTGCATATAATATTATTACTATGCATTCTGTGATGGTTTATTTTGCGCATTACCATGAAATAAAATATCATGTGGAATTTATGTATTTATATGAATATTGAGGAAGTCTTAACTAGGTTTTACTTGATAAGATGAGTTTTTTGTTCTCATGTCCATATTTTGGAAAATGATGTATATTATTGTAATGGATTGAATAAAAACTGTTCAAACTAATTATTTTCAACTATATGTCTTGAAATATTATTTCTAAATGACAAGGGTTTTACTGCAATATTGGTGGGTTGATTTGAATAACTTTAAAATGAATCGATTTTACTCCTCTTTTGTCTTATACTTTTGAAATGCATGATTTTAAGTACAAGTGCATATATCCACCATGTTTGGCTAAATTTACATGATGATATTTCTATGTGAATGAATGATTATTGCATGAATTACAAGACAAACATGTTATGATAAATTATGGGCTCCCAAGCATGTTTAAACTCATGAAAAGTTCCTATGATTTGTAAATAAATGTTGAAATCTTATTCTATATTTTTATCCTCTTGTGAGTGAATCACGTCAACATAAAGGGGTCATGTATAACAACTATTTATACTCATGTACTATCTAAATCTCACTAGAAAGGGTCATGTATATTACAATCTCCACCCTCATGTGTATTGTGATGCCTACTAGAAGGGGTTATGTCCTATGTTATGTTTTTCCCTCTATTACAAGGTATACACAACGTGTAGGGGTTATGCCTATTGCAATCTCTACCCTCAGGTGTAATGCAATGCTTACTAGAAGGGTCTATGTCCTATGCAATGGTTTTACCCTCAAGTACAAGGTATATGTCACGTGTAGGGGTTATATATTTGAATGAGCTTATCATGCCATGTTGTCATGTTTTATAAGTTATACGAGTTGTGATTAAGTTTATAGTTATTTCAAAGTCTTCCGTGGGACTAGACTTAGCACCGATTAAGTCCTAAGGTTTATTAAAGTCTTGGTCTCTTAACTATGTGCCACCCTAAGTTTATATTATTTTCCTAAATGGGCTTTTAATAGTGGATACAACTAGGTAATAACCCACTATGTGGAGTTATGCTTGGTTTACCTTGGCAATTGAACAACTCATTCTTTTGGTGGAGTCAACATCGAGATTCCAAGAAGTAACTTGCTTGGTCTTGTATGTCGGTTGGGGTCTCCTCCCACACACATATGATATATTATGCGAGTTTGACTATCTTTATGCATGTTTTAACTTAAGCATTGATTATACATGTCATATTGAGCTTATGTCTATTGATTATGATTATGCATCTTGATTTGAAAAGCCCCAAAATTGATCGAAAATGTGCCTTGAAATGCCCATAATCGTAATTTCCATATATCTCAAAATTCATGCGTGATATCAAAAATCCAACTTCATATTCACGATCAGGGTGCAAAATTGAGTAGGGAATGGGAATAACTCCGATTTTAGAGCACCCATAGCAAAAATTTAATCTGTCAAATTTGTAGATTTCGAAGACGAACAGTGCCCTAGCCGCGACGCACCAAGGGCGCAGATCAGTGCTATTTTGTGCCCCAAAATCCTGCTTCAGCCTAAGGTTTTGGGGTCTTGGTCCTATACTCTCCTATGCGTAAAAACACTAATACTTAGTCATTTTTCAACTCTATATAAATCAACACTCTCAAAACCCTCTCTAACACTTAGCCAAATATTTCATCCAAAATTCTAATATACCACACTCAATTTTGGATCTCAAGAACTTCATTCAAGCTTCAAGTTCATCTTTAATTTGCATCAAGACAATCCCCAAATTTGAGGTATGTCGGTTTCAACAATTGAATTCTTTCACCCATGGTGCCCAACCTTCCTTTTTATGTAAATTATATATCCTCAAGTCGGATTATTTATGGGTATCTTTTATTATGAAATTTGATTATACACTATATTGGGGTTTCATAAAATGTTGATTGTTTATGCATGTTTTGAGCTACGAATCTATTATTTATTATGAGATATGGTGAGGGATTTCATGTTATCTTGCATGAGGGTTTTACTATGTGTTGGTAGGATGATTTACATTGAGTTTTCTCACATGATTTCACTCTTGAATTTAATGATTTTGAACTAGCATTACACACTCTCCAAGTGTTTGATAAAAAATATCCAGACATGAATTCTTGGGTTATTGATAGTCTACGATATGGTTTACAAGATAAGTGACTCAATGATTATGAGGATATTGTATGTATGTGTTGAATTCATGAAAAATATCTATAGTGTTGCAACTTGACTATACCTTGTTGAGGGGGAGATATGCCTTGACCACTTTAATGGGGGGTGCTATGCCCATTTACCATGTTGAGAGAAATATATATTGACCACTTTGAGGGGGGGGTGTTATGCCCATCTATGATGTTGAGGGGTATATACCTTGACAACTTTGATGGGGGTGCTATGCCCATCTACATGTTGAGGGCTATATACCTTGACCACTTTGATGGGGGTGTTATCCCCATCTACCATGTTGAGGGGTATATACCATGACAACTTTGATGGGAGTGATATGCCTATCTACCATTTTGTGGGGTCGATGGCTCAATCACCTTCCAAGGGGGTGGTATGCCTTGGATTCAAAGTAATGGATTTCTTGGTCTATGACGATGGTCTTTTCCTAACTTATATCCTCAAGATATATGTTTTGCAAGCATGTTTTACTTCAAGCATAGTTATTACACATACCCATTACTTATTTTTATGCATTTTGACTAAGTTGCCTATGTCATGTTGCATTACATCCTACATACTTAGTACATTTACGTGTACTAATACATAATCTATACCTACATATTGTTACCATGTAGGAACCTGAGCTCTTAACAATCATCCTCCACGAGACTAGTTTTGACATTGTTAAGATAAGCTTTTGGTAAGTCCTCAAGTTCCAGGACACTAGATATGCTACTCTTGCTTTTGTTATCCCTTATGTTGAACATTTGATACCATGAGGGTAAGCCTGGAAAAATGACTTGGCCCCACCCAAACTATGAGTAAAAGGCTATGAGGCATTTTAGAAAATATTTCCCTTCTTCATGATCTATGTCATGCTTTAGGAGTAAGGTAATGCTTTTCCTCTAATGAAAGTTCTTAACTATTCTAGATCATGCCTATTCCAAGAGGAAGAAGAGCTTGTACAACCGAGGAGCAACCGGCTCCTCCCACTCCTCAAGCTCCTCAAGATGGTAGAATGTCCCATGAAGAGTTTTGGGATGCCATTACCATGTTGGCCCATGCCATGACTAATAAAATCAACCAAGGGGCCTAAGCACCTCATGCTCGTTTTCCAACCTCAAGGGTGAGGGATTTTACTAGAATTAACCCACAAGAGTTCCATGGGTCTAAATTGGATGAGGGTCCTTAATATTTCATTGACGATGTGTGTAAAGTGTTGTCTATTATGGGGGCAAATTCAGAGAAAAAGGCGGAGTTGGTGGCCTACCAACTCAAAGGGGTGACTCAAATTTTTTTTACCCAATGGATGATGGAGAAAGGGAACAATAATGTCATCCTTTGGGGAGAGTTCAAAGTGGAATTTCTCAACTGTTTCTTTCCCATTGAGCTTAAGGGTCAAAATGATGGAACTTATAAATCTAAAGAAATAGTCTATGAGTGTGAGGGAGTATGCCCTCAATTTCAACCAACTCTCCAAGTATGCCCCTCATTTGGTTGCCGAGATGAGGTCTAGAATGAACAAATTTGTGTCTGGTGTGTAGGACTTAGTGAATGAGGAGTGTTATACTGCCATGCTCATAGGTGATCTGGACTTTTTTTGGCTCATGACATATGCCAAACAACTAGAGGGTAACAAGTTGAGAAAGAGAAGAAGTGGTGAGGCCAAGAGGGCCCGTCTTGAAGGTAGATTCCAAAGTTCCATGGGTGGCTAGTTTCCTCAAGGACCCAAGTTCCGAGCCAAGGGTTTTCCAGTGCTCCTAACATATGGTTTGCTAATGACAACCCTGTATGCCAAAGGTGTGGCAGGAGCCATAATGGCCTATGTACGAGAAACTCCAATGCTTGCTATAGTTATGGTGAGATAAGCCATAAGGTGATTGATTGTCCACGTTGCCAAAACAAAGGTAGAGATGGTCGTCCACAAGGCCAAGATGCAAATGTGGGTCCAAAGGGAAGAGGAGGCCAACAAAGGGATGTCCCAAGGAAAAATAGGTTTTACACTCTTCAAGTGAGATAAGGGGTGAATGAGGTGCCCGATGTCATCACCGGTGTGTTAAAGGTTCATAATTTTGATGTGTATGGTTTGATTGACCTGAGTGCCGCTCTTTCTTTTATTACTTCTTTTGTTGACAAAAAGCTTCATGTTAGCCCCGAATTATTATGTGAAACCTATGAAGTTTATGCCCCCATTAGTGAGTCTATTGTTGGAAAAAGAGTCTATAGAAATTGTCCCATATTCGTATTGCATAAAATCTTTCCTTGTGATTTGTTGAGTAAGATATGGTGGAGTTTGATGTCATTCTTGGGATGGATTAGTTGCATGGACATTATGCTTCTATTGATTTGTAGAACCCATAGGGTCAAATTCCAATTCCCTAATGAGTCGTTCCTCAAGTGGGAAAGTTGTTGTGTGGTGGTCAAGTGTAGATTTATTTCTTGCACTAAAGTCCAAAGGTTGATTTCTAAGGTTTGTCTCTATCATCTTGTAAGGGCTAGTGATGTTGAGTCCAAAGTCCTTCTTATAGAGTCAAATCCGGTGGTTAATGAGTTCCTTAATGTCTTTCCTGATGAGCTTCCTAGTGTTCCTCCCAAAAGGGAAATAGATTTTTGAATAGACCGCCTTCTCAATACTCAATCCATTTCCATTCCGAATTACCATATGGCCCTAGCGGAGTTGAAGGAGTTGAAAGAACAATTGAAGGATTTAATGGGAAAGGGTTTTATATGGCCTAGTCAATCACTTGAGGGTGCACCGGTGTTGTTTGTCAAGAAGAATGAAGGTTCTCTTAGAATGTGTATTAATTACCGACAACTTAAAGCGTTCAAAATAAATAATAAGTACCCGCTTCCAAGTAATGATGAAATGACCCAAAAAAGTATCCAAAAATGTGCCTTAGAAGTGCTCGCAATCATAATTTTTATATATTTCAAGATCCGTGCACGTTATCAACAATCTGACTCTACATTCTTGTTCAGGGGGTCAAATTGATGGGGGATAGTCTAACTCCGATCTTAGAGCAAGCGAATCATGATTTCATTGTCCCTAATTTTTGATTTCCAGAATCGATCTGCGACATGCCGCAATGCGCAGCCGTCGTGGACCTATGTAAATTTTTCCTCCGCGGTAGGTTTGCATTGCGAAATTGTGTATTTTGTGCCTATCGATTTTTATCTCAGTCCAAGGCTTTTGGGTCTTAGGCCTAAGTGTTCCCATGCGTGAAAATACCTATACTTAGCCATATTTTACCTTCATATCATACAATACATTCCCCAATACTCTTTCAAACACTTAGACAAATATTTCATGCTAAAACTCAAGTCCCAAACTCATCCGAATCTAGGGATTTCACTCAAGCTTCATGTATCTATCTCCAATCTTCATCACGTTTTTCTCTAAAGTCAAGTTATGTGGATTTCAAGCCTTGCGTTCTTTCGCCCATGGTTTCCAAGCTTCCATTTCATCTAATTTACATGCTATGAAGATGATTTTTCATATGGGTTTATTATTATGAATTAGACGATGACCTATGTTGGGGTTTTGTAAAAGTGTGATTGTCTTAGCATGTTTTGAGCTATGAATCTTGGATCTAACCTGAGATTTGATGAAGGGTTTTGATGTATATTGTATAATGGTATTACCAATTATTGGTGGGATGATTTACTTCAAGATTTCTTGCATGATTTCACTCTCTAATTGCATGGTTTTACACTAGCATTGCACATCCACCAAGTGTTTGATAAAATGTTTGGATTATGATTCTTGAGTTGTTGAAAGCCTAATGCTTGGCATATGAGATATATGACTTTATGATTATGAATGTATGTTGTGTATATGTAAATTTCATGATGAACTTCCATAGTGTTGTGAGTTAACCAAGCCTAGGTCGGGTTATTATAGGCCCCGGTAACCATATCGAGGCGTTGGTACCTTGGTTGCTTAGTATGGGGGTAGTTGGCCTGTAGAACCATATTGAGGGGTTTGCACCTTATTAATCATATAGAGGGGTTTGTACTTGGTTCCCTAGTACTGGGGCTAGCAGACCCGTATAACCATAATGAGGGGTTTGTACCTCATTAACCATATTAAGGGGTTTGTACCTTATTCGTCTCTCCAAGGGGATGGTAGGAATTGGATATTCAATATTGATGGTCACTTGCTACACATGTATTTTGTCTATAAAAGTATGGGTTACTTCAAGCATCCTTCATTCATGTCATATTGTTACTATGCTATCTATTGCCTATGATATTGCAGTTTCCCTATGCTACCTACCTATTGTTGCATTGCATCCTACATATTTAGTATATTCAAATGTACTAATGCATGCTCTATGCCCACATGATGTTACCATGTAGGAACCAGAGCTTCCTTGATTATCATCGTTCTCCACGTAGCTAGTACGATTTCTCTACAAAGCAAGTGGTGAGTCCTCAACTTCGGGGATAATGTTTGATCTCATGCTATGTATAAAAACTATCTTTCCTATTTATTATGCTTGACTGTGAGGGTGAGCTCAGTTGCTTGTCTTGGCCCTTGCTAAGTTCTATGTTTAGAGGTATTGTTGGACAAGATGTATATTGATGCTATAAGCCTTGACTCTCTTTACTCTATGATGTTTTATACTATGAAAGATGTCCCTTAGCCTTAGTTATCCCTATTTTTATATTTTATTGTTATTTTATTGCTTCTGCGACCAGGGATGTGTAATGATATACTAAGAGGCTTGATTGGGGTCCCTTCGGGTTCCCCATGCGTCGAGTCTCATCTAGGCCCTAAGCTTAGGTCATGATAATTAATGACCTTTTGATCAACTATATGGGGTAGCCACTTCTCTAAGATTGATCTTCGATCGGGGTGTTACCAAGTAGATCTTCGGTCGGGGTATCACCAAGTAAAGGTTAGGGAGTGTGACATTCCAAGATGGCCTTCTGGAGTAGGTATGGCACTTTGAATTTGTGGTTATGTCCTTCGAGTTGACTAATGCACCAACTATATTCATGGATCTTATAAATAGGGTCTTTAAATCCTACCGTGGCTTGTTTGTGGCAGTTTTTATTGATGATATCTTGATCTTTTGCCATACTGAGAAGGAGCATGTGAACCACTTGAGGGTGGTGTTTCATATCTTGAGGGAGGATAAGTTATATGCTAAAAATGAAAAATGGGAGTTTTGTTGAAAGAGGTTGCTTTTCTATGTCATGTGGTATCGGGTAATGGCACTAAGGTGGATCCTAAGATGATGGAGGTGATTAGAAATTGGCCTAGACATTTGACTCCAACGGATATTAGAAGTTTCTTGGGTTTAGTGGGTTATTAACATAGGTTTGTCAATGGGTTCTCCTCTTTTACTTCTCCTATAACTAAGTTGACCTAAAAGAAGGAGCAATTTGTGTGGATCAATTAATATGAGAAGAGTTTCCAAACTTTGAAAGATAAGCTTGTCTCCACTCCTATTTTGTCTCTACCAGAAGGGCTGGAAGAGTTTGTTGTGTATTGTGATGCCTCAACAATTGGTTTGGGTTGTGTTTTGATGCAAAATAGTAAGGTGATAGCCTATTCCTCTAGACAACATAAGGTGCATGAAAAGAATTATCCTACCCATGATATTGAATTGGTCGTCGTAGTATTTGCTTTGAAGATTTGGCGTCATCACTTGTATGGGTTTCATGTTGATGTGTTTATCAATCATAAGAGTCTCTAATATGAGTTCACCCAAAAAGATCTTAACTTGATATAAAGAAGGTGGTTAGAGCTGCTTAAAGATTATGATATGAATGTGCATTATCACCCCAGCAAAGCTAATGTTGTGGACGATGCCTAAGTAGGGTGTCTATGGGTAGCCTAGCTCATGTTGAGGATGGCAAAGAGGTGGCTAAAGAGGTCCATCGATTGGCTAGATTAGGGGTTAGGTTAGAAGAAGTTGATAATGATAGTGCAGTGGTTTTTAATGGTTCTAAGTCTTCTTTGTTTGAGGAGGTAAAGGAAAAACAAGATCTTGACCCCACCTTGTTAAAGTTGAAGACCTTGGTGAAGAATGGTAAAGTGGAGGTTTTCTCCCAAGGGGGAGATGGTGCCCTTAGGTACCAAGGTAGATTGTTTATGGCTAGTGTTGTTGACTTGAGAAAGAAGATTTTAGATGAGGCTCATAATTCTTCCTATTCTATTCACCCTGGTTCTACAAAGATGTATAGGAATTCGAGGGAAGTGTATTGGTCATGTAGTATGAAGAGGGATATTGCGAAGCTCATATTCAGATGTCACAATTGCCAATAAGTAAAAGTTGAATGTCAAAGGTCGGGTGTCCTAGCTCAAGATATAGAGATTCCTGCTTCGAAGTGGGATAAAATCAACATGAATTTTGTGGTTGGGTTGCCTAAGACTAGAAAGCATTTTGACTCTATTTTTGTTGTGGTTGATAGAATGACTATGTTTGCTTATTTCTTACCGGTTAATACTAATTACGGTGCCGAAGATTATGCCAAATTGCATATTCATGAGTTGGTTAGATTTCAATGGGTGCCTTTGACTATCATTTTGAATCGAGGTACTCAGTTCACTTCTCACTTTTGGAGGTCCTTCCAAAGAGATTTTGGTACCAAGGTTAAGCTTAGCATGGTCTTTCACCCTCAAATGAATGGCCAAGCCAAGAGAACTATCCAAATTCTTGAGGATATGGTTAGATCTTGTGTTTTGGAGTTTAAGGGTAGTTGGGATGAACATCTTCCACTCATTGAGTTTGCTTACAATGAGTGGAAGATAGCTTGAGATGGGGGAGATGGCTTTGTCTGGTACAGATTTAGTCATGGAAGCCTTGGATAAGTTAAGGTTGACAAGGGAAAGTTTGAAAACAGCCCAAAGTAGACAAAAGTCATATTCTCATGTGAGAAGGAGTGATCTTTTGTTTAGTGTTGGTGATTGGGTTTACTTGAAAGTCTCACCTATGAAGGGTGTGATTGGATTTGTCAAGAAGAGGAATTAAGTCCAAGGTGTATAGGTCCTTATGGAGTGTTGAGGAGGATTGGTAAGGTATTCTATGTGTTGGAGATGCCCATTGATATGAATATGATTCATCCAATCTTCCATGTATCTATGTTAAGAAAGTGCGTGGGTGACCTAAGTGCTATTGTATCTTTGGATATTGTGGGTGTGATAGAAGATAATTTTACTTATGAAGAGGTTCTGGCAGAAATGTTTGATAGACAAGTGAGGAGGTTGAGAAACAAGGATGTAGCTTCGGTCAAGATTCTTCAGAGAAACCAAAAACTTGAGAGTGTCACATGGGAAGCCGAGGTGGATATAAGAAAATGATATATATATCTCTTCCACTCTACTCAAGCCAAAGGTACTAATTTAAGTTCCCTACATGATTTCATGTCTTAAGTTTCAGTCCTTATGTCATTTGCATGCATTCATCTCTATGTTGACAAGTTTATGGTGATTTTTGACAATCAAGTTGAGGTTTTTGAAAATAATGTAAGTGTATTTGTAGAATTCATGTTGGGTAGAGATATTCATAATTAATTCTCTTATATAGACTTCTTTGACATTCGAGGATGAAACTTCCCAAAGGGAAGATATTGAAACGCCCCAAAAGTGCCTGAAAATGTACCTTGGAAATGCCCATAATTATAATTTCTATATATCTCAAAATACGTGCATGATTTCAAAAATTTGACTTCATATTCATGACGGCGAAAAAATTGAGTGGGTATTGGATATAACCCTGATTGTAATGCACCCGTAGAAAAACTTTACTTTTCTAAATTTGTAGATTCTGAGATGATCCGCACCTTGGCCGCGATGCGCCAGGGGTGCAAATCGGTGTTATTTTGTTCCCCAAAATCCTACTTCTGCCTAAGGCTTTGAGGTCTTTGGCCCATACCCTCTTATGCATAAAAACACCTATACTTAGCCATTTTTCAACTCTATATCACTCAAGACACTAACCAAACCCTTTCTAACACTTAGCCAAATATTTCATCAAAAATTCAAGTGTCCCAAACTCAATTCTGGATCTCAAGAACTTCATTCAACCTTCAAGTTCTCCTTTAATCTACAACAAGGAAATCCCTAATTTGAGGTACGTGAGTTTTAACCATTGGGTTCTTTCACCAATGGTGCCCAACCTTCATTTTTATGTAAATCTCATGTTTTCAAGTTGGATTATCTATGGTTATCTTTTATTATGAAATTTGACTATAACCTATGTTGTGGTTTCATAAAATGTTAACTGTGTATGCATGTTTTGAGCTATGAATCTATGATCTATTATAAGATTTGATGAGGGGTTTCAAGGTATCTTGCATGAGGGTTTACTATGTGTTGGTGGGATGATTTACGTTGAGTTTCCTCACATGATTTCACTCTTGAATTGCATGATTTTGAACTAGCATTACACACCCGTCAAGTGTTTGATAAAATGTCTTGAAATGAATTCTTGAGTTATTGATGGTCTATGATATGGTTTACAAGTTAAGTGACTCTATGACGATGAAGGGATTATATGTATGCCTTGAATTCATTAATAGTATCTATAGTGTTGCAAGTTGACCACACTTTTTTGATGGCGTGATTGTCACAATCAAAACCTAGGGCCTGGACGTGACACAGCGAATGGGGAATCCCGAAGGAACTCCAAACAAGCCTCTTAGCTTATTATTACACGTCCTTGGTAATGGAAGCAGAAAAAAAACATATATATTAAACAAGGGCAATGGGGCTAAGGGAAGCTTGCATAAACGACAACAAAATAAGACAAGGAGTTATGGCTCTTATCATATATACACAACTTGTCCAAAAAACACATCCAAATACATAGATAGAATGGGGGCCAAGACAAAGTAATTGGGCTCATCCTCATAGTCAAATATAACATAAGATGGTGTCTCAATCCATATATAATAGGAAGACATAAACAAAAGTCCCTAAAATAGAGGACTTACCAACAAGCTTGGAATAACACTATCTGGCAAGAATTTAAAGAGGCATTTCTTGACCATTATTTGACATTAGAGATCCAAGAGGCTCTTGCAGATCGGTTCTTAAACCTCCACTAGGGGATCATGAGCGTGAGGGAGTATAGCCTTCAATTTAATTCCCTGGCTAGGTATGCTCCCAATGTAGTTGCTACTATGGCAGACAGAGTTCATAAATATGTGGATAGATTGGATAATGTATATGGTCAGAGACATTACCATTGCTTCCTTGAACAAACACATGGATATAGCGAGAATGCAAGCTTTTGCACTGAAATTGGAGGATCAGAGACAAAGGAGAAGGACACAAGAGTTAGAAAGGACGCAGTCCAAGTGGATCAGGTCTATAGGGAAGTTTACACCACCCCACGATGAGCTTAGGCCTCGATTCTCTAATAGACTACCTAGGCCATCATCCTCCTACTCTGCAGCCAGTGCTCCACCGCAACTTCAGGGGTCTAGGAGAAATCAGTTTGGTCCAAGAAGTGAAGGGCAAGGCGCCCGGACAATGGGATATTCAGTAGGCCAGCCAATGACCCCTACACAGCCTTGTAAATAGTGTGGAAAGAGTCATTTAGGTATATGTCATGTCGGGACAGATGTTTGTTATTAGTGTGGTGCGCTAGGGCATATGATGAGAGATTGCCCGAGGAGACGTATGGATGATATAGCACAATCTACCGGGTTAGTTATTGCATCATTATCGTCAGTTCCTCCATTAAGTAGGGGTCAACAAGCACCTATGGTCATGGTAGAGGTGTTAAAGGGGCAGCTAGCTCCAGCGGAGTCCAGAATCGCACTTATGCTCTAGGGAGTCGGCAAAATTTTGAAGCTTCACCCGACATGGTCACAGGTACACTATCCATCTTTTCACATAATGTATATGCATTAATTGACCCTTGTTCTACAATATCATACATCACTCCAGTAGTTACTAGGTAGCTTAAGAGGACACCCAAATTAATGAACAAACAATTTAAAGTGTCTACACCAAACGGTGAATCTATTATGTCTAGAAGGATTTATTACGACCATATAGTAATTGTTTGTAATGGTGACACATTGGATGACCTTATTGATCTAGAAATGGTAGAATTCGATGTTATAATGGGCATGGATTGGTTAGCTTCTTTCTATGCCACCGTGGATTGCCAAACTAAGAAAGTGTACTTCCACTTTCCAAGTGAGGCAGTTCTTGAATGGGAAGGCAATATTGGGGCGCCAAAGAGTAAGTTTATATCTTATTTTAAGGCCAAAAAGATGATATCTAAGGGGTAAATATATCATCTAGTTAGAGTGAGGGATACAGAGGTAGAATCACCAACTCTTCAATCAGTTGCAGTAGTGAATGAATTCGTTGATGTATTCCCTGAAGAACTCCCAAGATTACCTCCAGAACGAGAAATAGATTTTGGTATTGACTTACTTCTAAGCACTCAACCCATTTCTATCCCTCCATATAGAATGGCTCCGGAAGAATTGCGTGAATTAAAAGAGTAGATAAATACTTATTGGAGAAGGGTTTCATAAGACCTAGCGTGTCCCCTTGGGGTGCAGCAGTGCTATTTGTACGTAAAAAAGATGTAACCATGAGAATGTGTTTCAATTATCCACAATTGAATAGGGTGACAATTAAGAATAATACCCCCTCCCTAGGATCGATGATTTATTTGATCAGTTACAGGGTGCCAAATGCTTTTCAAAAATTGATTTGAGATCAGGTTATCACCAAGTGAGGGTGAAGGAGAAAGATATACCTAACACTGCTTTTAGAACATGCTATGGTCACTTTGAATTTCGTGTTATGTCATTTGGGCTAATGAATGCACCAATGGTTTTTATGGATTTTATAAATAGGGTATTCAAGCCATTCTTGGATGTGTTAGTGATAGTGTTTATAGATGACATTTTGATATATTCAAGATCAGAAGAGGACCATGTAAATCACTTACGACAGGTTCTAAAAGTTCTTGGTGATCGACAGTTGTATGCCAAGTTTTCCAAATATGAATTTTGGCTAAAATTAGTGGTATTTTTAGGTCATATTGTGTCTAATAAGGGAATAAGGGTTGATTCACAAAAGACAAAGGTTGTGAAAGATTGTCCAAGGCCAACGATACCTACAGAAGTTTAGAGCTTTCTAGGGTTGGTGGGATATTACAGGAGGTTTTTCGAAGGTTTTTCTTCTATTTATGCACCTCTAACAAAGTTGGCACATAAGGTAACCGAGTTCCAATGGAATGATGCGTGTGATAGGAGCTTCTAGGAGTTGAAAAATAAGCTATCTTCTGCTCTTGTGCTAGTACTCCCAGAAGGTACCGAGGGGTATGTAGTGTATTGTGATGCTTCAGGAGTTGGCTTAGGGTGTGTACTAACACAACATGATAGGGTAATTGCTTATGCATGTAGATAGCTATGACCACATGAGAAAAACTACCCAAATCATGATCTTGAGCTAGCAGCGGTTGTAGTTGTTTTGAAAATATGGCGCCACTTTTTGTATGGGGTTCAAGTTGACATACATACCGATCATAAGAGCCTGCAATACATTTTTAAGCAGAAAGACCTAAATTTAAGATAGTGGAGATGGCTAGAGCTAATAAAGGATTACGATATTGATATTCTATACCATCCAGGGAAGGCACCCCCTTTTGATACTTAGGTTCGGCTGGCCTTTCACTTGCCCAGGCCAGTACACATCTCTTCTGGTAGCTGATGCTCTGAGTCGTAAAGCAATCATAAATACTAGTGATCAAGCTGTGATAAGTCAAGGAGTGGCTAAGGATCTACATAAGTTAGCCAGTTTGGAAGTTCGCCTTCTTGAAACTCCTAAGGAAGGGGTTATTATGCATAATGTTGCGGAGCCTTCATTGGCAATGGAAGTGAAAGAAAAATAGTTTGAGGATCCTGTTCTACGACAGCTTAAGGAAAAGATAAGTCAAGGTATGATAAAGGGCTTTGACCTTACACAAAATGGAGTACATTACTACCAAAATAGATTATGTGTGCCTGATATTGATGGACTAAGAAAGAGGATAATGGAAGAAGCCCATCATTCTCAATATTCCATCTATCCAGGATCAACTAAGATGTACCATGACCTGAAGGGAAAGTTTTGGTGGGGAGGCATGAAAAAGG
>JAABOM020025602.1:0-17927 GCA_011800125.2 Solanum clarkiae
GTCAAATTGGGTGGGAAATAGGTCTAACCCAAATAACAGAGCTATCGTATAAAAATTTAAAAATCGCAAAAATTGCTATTTAGGAGGGTCAACTTTGAAGGGGAATATCTCTTATTACACAAAGAGTTGAGTGGACCACGACCTACCAAATTAAATCTATTTTAATTAGCTTTCCAATGCACTTAGTTTCACCTCATTTCCAGTTCGGATGAAAGATTTATGCCCATTTTCTTAGAACTCATTTGTGTAGAAAATGTAGATTCCAATGGGTTTTTTACGTTGCCTCCATGACGCGCCCCTATTGTTTTTGGTTCCTGTTTTACTTTTTTCAGTCCATGACTTATAAGTCTTGGGCCTAAAGGTTTTCACACTTGAAAATACATATACTTATCCTTATTTCACCGTCATATCGTCTTTAACATTTCCCAATCTCTTCTCAATCACTTAGACTCATATTTCACCTTAATTCAAGTTCCAAAAGTCAAGACCAATCTTAAAGATTTCTTCGAGGATTTCATTCAAGCTTCAAGTCTCCATCTTCAATCCCTTTCAAGGGTTCTCCAAAGCTAAGGTACGTCGTGTTGAGCCGTTGGATCCTTTCGCCGATAGTGCGTAAGCCTCTGTTTAACAAATATTACACAATTTAAAGTTTATTTTACATGTGGGTATTCTATATTTAGAAATTTACTGTACATTGATTATAGTTCATGAAAGTATAGTTGTTTTAACATGTTTTGAGCTCCAAATCTTAGACCTAATGTTGGATTTGATGAGGGGTTTTGATGTAGATGTCTTAGGGGAGTTACAAGGTGTTGATTGATGGTTTTACTATAGATTTTCTTGCATCATTTCATCTCTAAATTGCATGATCTTTTTCCCCATCACACACCGTCCGAGTATTTGATAAAATGTCCAGCTAGGGTTTCTTGAGGAATTAAAGGTCCAATGCATGTCTTGTGAGTTGAATAGTGTTATAAGGATTATATGATGATGGCATCATAAACAATGGTATGCATATAGTGTACATTGATGAAAGGAAATGTAGGTATATGATGACTTTATGATGATGAAAGTATTTGTAGATGTATTGAATTCATGAAAAATATCTATGATTTTGCAAGTTGGTTGCCTTGTTGTGGGGTTGCCAAGCCTCAATCATCTTGTTGAAAGTGTGCCAAGTGTCAATCACCTTGACAAGGGGGTGCCAATCCTCGGATTCTTTGTTGAGTGGTTACCAAGCTGAATCACCTTGTTGAGAGGGTGCCAAGTCTCAGTCACCTTGACAAGGGGGTATCAAGCCTCAGAAGCCTTGTTGAGGGGGTATCAAGCGTCAATCACCATTCAAGGAATGGTATGCCTTGGAGTTGGGAAGTAGTTCATTTGGTCTATCCTTCACAAATGATATCCTATATGAGCATGAGTTACTTAAACATGTTTACTTATGCATTCATCATACATATCATATTGTCTGTTGTCTATTGTTATGCATGTTTATTATGAAGCTTATCTCTTGTTGCATTGCATCCCACATACTTGGTACATTCAAGCGTACTAACACATACTCTATGCCTACATGATGTTACCATATAGGAATCGGAGCTCCACTAGATTCTTCTTGTGGCTAGATGGATTATTCAAGTTAGCCTTTGGTGAGTCCTCCATTTCGAGGGCAATGACTATTCTTTTATGCTATATTCTAAGACTATCTTTTTTTTATGTATGTACTAACTATAAAGGTGAACCCGGTTGCTTGTCTTAGCCCCTGCTCTTATCTATGTAGTTGAGGTGTTATTGGACATGTTATGTACTATGCTTCAGCTTTGACTCACTTATGATATTCAAGCTATTTAAGTGTAAATCTCTCTCTCTCTTAGTCCTAATTCCCCTTTTTTGTGTTTCTTACGTTGTTTTACATTTTTTCCATGACTAAGGATGTGTAATAATATGCTGTGAGGTTTTTTAGGGTTCCTTCTGGTTCCCCATTCGCCGTTCATGTCTAGGCCCTAGGCTTGGATCTTGACAAAGATGATATCAGAGCCATTAGGTTGATAGATCCTCGGAGTCCATCACACCACGTCGATTAGAGTCTTATTTATAGTTGCGTTCTGCAACACAACTATGAGTAGGACACTATGACACATTTTAGAAAATGTTTCCCTTCTTCATGGTCTATGTCATGCATTAGAAGAAAGATAGATCTTTCCCCTCTCACGAATGTTCTTTGCTCTTTAAGTTAATCATGGCGCTTGAGGGAGGAAGGCGAAGGAAGGTAAGTAGAAGGTTTTGATTTTGACAGTTTCACTTTTTGTTCTCTATTATTTTAGTTAATGGTGGGGCTTCTTGTGCGCCCAAGTGATTGTGTAGATCTTTGGTGTCTATCCTTTTGTTGGGTATATTGTTGCTAGAAGGTTCAAAGGTGATAGTCCTGGATTATGTTTTCTTAGGTCTTACTTTGTGGCTTGCTGGAGTTGACATGGTGGAATTTGATATCACTATAGTAATGGAATGGTTGCATGCAAGTTGTGTCTTCGTGGATGGTAGAACCTATAAAGGTAGCCCCGATTCCCTCATGAGTCCATCTTTGAGTGGGGGGTTTATACATGGTAGCAAGGGAGGTAGACCAATTCCATGTCCTACGGTACATTTGGACTCCAAGGGGTTGCATTTGTCATCTTGTGAGAATTGGAGGTGTTGAACCTAAGTTGCTTTGTAATAGAATTATTTTTGGTGGTAGATGAGGCCTTGAATGTCCCTTACCGGAGAACCTAAGGCCTCGATATTTTGGGTTTAGTGGGCTATTACCGGAGATTGTTAGTAGGTTCTCTTCTATTGTTACTCCTATGACTTAGTTGACCCTATGTAAGGCAATATTGTGATCGACATTTGGGGTAAGGTGATTAGATAGGTTTGGGAGTTGCTATTTCTTGTCTTATTCCTTGGTACAAGTAGTATTCATGTATATGTGGGCTGATCCTTGGTTCCTTCCAATCAAACAGACCTAAAATATGTGTAATGATTTGCTAAGAGTCTTGCTTAAGGCCCCTTCAGGTTCCCCTATAATATGTATAGAAAGCGCATAGATACAGGTGGGTTCTCCGAGGCCTTATCGACAATGGGTGCCAGTTCGCCTTAACGGGGCTTTGGGCGTGACACAAGTGGTAACAGAGTTTGTCGTCCCAGGGAGTCTACAAATCTGTGTCTATGTAGAATCTTGTTCATCGATGTGTTGTACACCACATTTATAAGTAGGAGGCTACGTGGCATTTAGGAGTTGTTATTTTCTTTTCATTCTTTAGGTCGTACGGTACAGGCAAGTATAGTAGGTGCATTATATCTAACTCGTAAATTGTTTTGTATAGCAAGTATGCTAGAAACCAGACAAAACAAAGGTAAAGGGAAGGGAGTAGAAGTGGTGGGTGGTATACCTAGTCAGGTGAGACAACAAAATAAGGTTCAAGAGGAATCTCTATCACAGACATCTCCAACTCCTCCAGCTCCTGATGAACCCAGAAGTAGTGAAATTCCCCCAAACCACCTAGTGATACTACCGTGCAGGATCTGGTAAATGCAGTCCAACTATTGACCCGTATAGTTATTGGCCAAGGTCAAAGATAGGAAGGTCCGGTTATAGGTATATGTGGTGCGAATAAGGCAGTTGACACAAGGATATGTGATTTCCTTAATTTGGACCATCCGTCCTTCACTGGGTCAGATCCTAATAAAGATCCCCAAGACTTTATTGATCAGATTCAACGCGCTTTAGATGTTATGCATGTGAGTGGTATATAAGCTGTCGAGTTAGCGACATATTGGTTGAAGGGTGTGGCCATATTGTGGTATGAAGCTTGGAAGAAATCTAAGGGTATATATGTACCTCCAACTACCTGGAAGGAGTTCAAAGAGGTATTTCTTGACCATTACTTGTCATTAGAGATCCGAGAGGCCCGTGCAGATCAGTTCTTGAAACTCTACAAAGGGAATATTAGCGTGAGGGAGTATTACCATTCAATTTAATTCCCTAGCCAAGTATGCTCCTAATGTAGTTGCTACTATGGCAGATAGAGTTCATCGATATATGGATAGATTGGATATGTAACTGGTCAGAGACTGTACCATTGCTTCCTTGATCAAAGACATGGATATAGCGAGAATGCAGGCTTTTGCGCAGAAATTAAAGGATTTGAAGCAAAGGAGAAGGACACAAGAGTTAGAAAGGGCGCAGTCCAAGAGGACCAGGTCTACCAGGCAATTTACACCACCCTAAGGTGAGCTTAGGCCTCAGTTTTCTAATAGACCTCCTAGACCATCATCCTCCTACTTTGCAGCCAGTGCTCCACCACAACTTCAAGGGTCTAGAAGTAATTAGTTTTGTCAACGAGGTGAGGGACAAGGTATACGGACAACAGGATATTCGGCAGGCCAACCAATGACTCCGAGGAAGCCTTGTTAACAGTGTGGAAGGAGTCATCTGTGCATATGTCATGCTAGGATAGATGTTTGTTATTGTTGCGTTGTGCCAGGGCACATAATGAGAGATTGCCCAAGGAGACGTATGGGTGTTATAGCACAATCTACTAGATCAGCTGTTGCATCATCATTGTCACTTCCTCCATTAGGTAGGGGTCAACAAGTACCTATGGGTCGTGGTTGAGGTGTTATAGGGGTTGCTAGCTCTAGTGGAGTCTAGAATCGCACTTATGCTCTGGGGAATCGGCAAAATTTGGAAGCTTCACCTAATGTGATCATAGGTACAATATCCATCTTTTCACATAATGTATATGCATTAATTGACCCTAGATCTATACTATCATGCATCACTCCACTAGTTGTTGGGAAGCTTAAGAGAACACCCAAACTATTGAACAAACCATTTGAAGTGTCTACACCGACCGGTGAATCTATTATGACTTGAAGGGTTTATTATGATTGTATAGTAATTGTTGGTGACCGTGACACATTGGCTGACCTTATTGAGCTATATATGGTGGAATTTGGTGTTATAATGGGTATGGATTGGTTAGCTTCTTGCTATGCCATTGTGGATTGTTGAACTAAGAGAGTGTACTTCCACTTTCCAAATGAAGTTGAATGGGAAGGCAATGTTGAGGTGCCAAAAGGTAAGCTTATCTCTTATTTTAAGGCCAGAAAAATGATATCTAAAGGGTATATATGTCATTTAGTTAGAGTGATGGATATGGAGGCAGAATCACCGACCCATCAATCAGTTCCAGTAGTGAATGAATTCATTGATGTGTTCCATGAAGAACTCCCATGCTTACCTCCCGAACGAGAAATAGATTTTGGTATTGACTTAGTTCCAAGCACTCAACCTATTTCTATCACTCCATATAGGATAGCCTCGCTAGAATTGCATAAATTAAAAGAGCAGTTAAAAGACTTATTGGAGAAAGGTTTTATAAGAACTAGTGTGTCCCCTTGGGGTGCACCGGTGTTATTTGCACACAAAAAGGATGGCACCTTGAGAATGTGTATTGACTATCGACAATTTAATAGGGTGACAATTAAGAATAACTACCCCCTCCCCAGGATTGATAATTTATTTGATCAATTACAGGGTGCCAAATGCTTTTCAAAAATGAATTTAAGATCAGGTTATCACCAAGTGAGGGTGAAGGAGAAAGATATACCTAAGACTGCTTTCAGAACACGCTATGGTGACTTTGAATTTCTTGTTATGTCATTTGGGCTAATGAATGCACTAGTAGTTTTTATTGATCTGATGAATAGGGTATTTAAGCCATTCTTGGATGTGTTCGTGATAGTATTCATAGATGACATTTTAGTATATTCAAGATCAGAAGAGGACCACGAAAATCACTTACGACAGGTGTTACAGGTTCTTCGTGATCGATAGTTGTATGCCAAGTTTGCTAAATGTGAACTTTGGATAAAATCAATGGCATTTTTGGGTCATATTGTGTCTGATGAGGGAATAAGGGTTGATTCACAAAAGACAGAGGTTGTGAAAGATTGGCCTAGACCAACAACACCCATGGAAGTTTGGAGCTTCTTAGGTTTGGCAGGTTATTATAGGGGGTTTGTTGAAGGTTTTTCTTCTATTTCTTCACCTCTATCAAAGTTGACACATAATGCAACCAAGTTCCAATGGAATGATGCATGTGAAAGGAGCTTTCAAGAGTAGAAAAATATGCTAAATTTTGCACCTGTGCTAGTATTCCAAAAGGAACTGAGGAGTATGCAGTGTATTGCAATGCTTCAGGAGTTGGCTTAGGTTGTGTACTGACACAGAATGGTATGGTAATTGCTTATGCATCTAGGAAACTACGACCACATGAGAAAAACTAACCAACTCATGATCTTGAGCTAGCAGCAGTTGTATTTACTTTGAAAATATGGTGCCACTATTTGTATGGGGTTCACGTTGACATATATGTTGATCATAAGAGCCTACAATACATCTTTAAGTAGAAAGACCTAAACTTAAGACAACGAAGATGGCTAGAACTAATAATGGATTACGACGTTGATATACTATACCATCCCGGGAAGGAAAATGTGGTAGCCGATGCTCTGAGTCATAAGGCAATCATAAATACTAGTGATCAAGTTGTGGTAAGTCGAAGGAGTGGCTAAGGATCTATATCAGCTAGCTAGTTTTGGAGTTTGCCTTCTTTAAACCCCAAAGGAAGGGGTTATTGTACATAATGTAGCAGCGTCTTCTTTAGTAATGGAGGTAAAAGAAAAGAAGTTTGAGGATCCTATTCTACGATGACTTAAGGACAAGGTGGGTCAAGGTACGATAAAGGGCTTCGACCTTACACAAAATAGAGTACTTTACTACCAAAATAGGTTATGTGTGCCTAATATTGATGGACTAAGAAAAAGGAAAATGGAAAAAGCCCATCATTCCCGATATTCCATCCATCTAGGATCAACTAAGATGTACCATGACCTAAAGGGATTGTTTTGGTGGGAAGGAGTGAAAAAGAACCTTGCAGAGTTTGTGGCTCAATGTCCAAATTGCCAACAAGTGAAAGTAGAACGCCAAAAGTCAGGAGGTTATATGGAGTGTATAAAGCTTCCAACATAGAAGTGGGATATGATCAATATGGATTTTGTTATCGGTATGGCTCTCTCATTTCAGATGTTTGACTCCACATGGGTAATAGTTGATAGTCTCACAAAGTCAGCAAACTTCTTAACAGTCAGGAGTGATTATACAGCTGAAGAATATACCAAGCTATACCTCAAAGAGATAGTCAGGCTACACGGAGTCCCAATCTCCATTATATCAGACAGAGGAGCTCAATTCACTGCAAAGTTTTGGAAGTCCTTCCAAAGGAGTTTAGGGACACAAGTGAATTTGTGTACAACTGTCCATCCTCATACAGACGGTCAAGCAGAATGCATCATTCAGACACTTGAAGATATGTTGCGAGCTTGTGCATTGGACTTTAATGGTAGTTGGGTGGAGCATTTTCCACTTAATGAATTTACCTGTAATAACAGCTACCACTCAAGTATCAAGATGACACCTTATGATGCTTTGTATGGAAGGAAGTGTAGGTTGCCCATTGTATGGTTTGAAGTGGGTGAAACCACCTTGCTTGGGCTAGTTCTAGTACAACAAGCCATGGAAAAAGTTAAGGTAATACAACAATGGTTAGAAACATGACAAAGTCGTCACAAATCATATGTGGATGATAGAAGGAGAGGACTAGAATTCTCAGTAGGGGGTTGGATATTTTTGAAGGTGTCTCCAATGAAAGGGGTTATGAGATTTGGTAAGAAAGAAAAACTAAGCCCATGTTACATAGGACCATATCAGATTATTAAAAGGTTCGGGCAGGTTGCATATGAACTAGAGCTACCTCAGGAGCTTTCAATGATTCATCCAGCTTTTTCATGTCTGAATGCTTCTAAAATGCATAGGTGACCCATCCGATATCACTCCTATTGAGGATGTGCAGGTTACAAAAGATCTCACCTCTGAAGAGGTAGCTGTTGCTATTCTACATCATCAAGTTAAGAAGCTAAGAAACAAAGAAATAGCTTCAGTAAAAGAACTTTAGAGAAACTAGCAATCCGAGGAAATGTTTGGGAAGCTGAGGATGCGACGAAATCAAAATACCCTTACTTATTTGAAGCTAATGAGGAAGTCTAACATCCAGAACTGGGAACCTTAATAGGTACGTGTGTTTGAACATTTATTGCATTGAACTTGGTTACACTATGTAATTGTGCTAACATTTGAGGATGAATGTTCCTAAGGGGGAGGATGTAATGCCCCACGTCTTACAATACTGGTAATATGTAAATGAAACATGATATGGTTTGGTCAAATTAGCAATCATTTTCAAAAGTGCTTGAATTTCCAATTATTGGGCGATATGTATGTCTAGCGCCGAAGAGCGTCGAATGTAAATAAGCTTTATGTTGAATTGAGGAGATCACGATGTTAAATGAAGTAAGAGGTTTAGGTGCATGCAAGACTTAGGAAGCTAGCAGGTGAGTCACCTACTTGCTTAGATTAAATTTGCTAACTAAACAGAGACGAGGCTCGATGTCGAATTCATCCAATTCCGATTATGAATAAAGTCAGTATTGAAGATGTAACTTTAGCCCATATATTAGCATCATAAATGGACTACATTTTCATCCCTATAAGGATAATAAAAGGGCCCAAGTACACCACAACCCACTTGGCTAACTGGGCCCAAACTAAGTGACGAAGAATTTGGAAAATGGGCAACCAAGGCCCATCAATTTTGAGATACATTTAGGCTCAAGTGTAAAGGCCAAGTTGCTGCATAACCAGGTTATTAATATGTGGTAAAATATGGTGAAAAGGTCAAGAGTAATTCCGCCCAGAGACCCTTTATAAAGGGCTCAAAACAGCCCCTTAAGTCATTTCACTTTGGAGAAAATTTTCAGCTTCCTTAAGACTTTTCTTTCTCTCTTTATTTCACTTCACAAGGAAGCCTACACAACCCTCTAGGGTTCTTGAAGGAGACCTAAATCTTGAAGGCAAAGGTAAGTAATTATAGTTGTGTATTTAGTATAGTTTCTTCATGAAAGACAAGAAGTATATGCTAGTTATGCTTGTGCTGAAAATCTGGACAGCATGTGTTTAGAAAGATGCTGGACACTTGCCTTTTATTTTAGTGACTTCCGTATGGTTTGTGGGCTGTATTAGGAAGATAATTTGATGTTCTTAACATGTTTTGAGTTATAGATATTACCCTAAGGTTGCTACCCTGATTTTCGTTTCATTTAACAGACGAGTTTTATTGTGCTATCTTAAGTGTAATGTTGATTGGCACTTGTGGGCTGATGGATGGGAAGCTATCGTCTCATGTCCTTAATGACTAATTTATTATTATTCTGATACTGGTTAAAGGATGTTTTTATGTATATATGTGTTGAGAACAGTTTGGTTAACGTTGGAATGGGTTTGGAATTGTCGACATCAAAATGGGGCAAAGGGACGTAACCTTATGCTATCCATTTGTAGGTTGTGTAGAATTGTTATATGTTATGCTTTGTGGGCTTTTGTAAGACTGTTGTAGCACTAAAATAGGCTGCAAATGATGTGTACATGTGAATGTGTATTAGAAAATACGATTAGGGGTGGAAAGGTTGAAAGAATATGCTCGGGTTTATAAATACCCGCTTGCTGCATGTGTGTTGTTTTTTTATGTGATTGGGCTACCAAGGTGTACCTATTGGCCACCAATGCTAGTCTTATCACCTACTATATTGTAGATAAATATTTGGAGGAAGGGAAAGTTATCTCGAGATAGTAATGAGATCCTACAACGAGGTATGTAAGTGTAATTGATTTCGTTTTGTTTGGCATGAAACATAGATCCTTTCTTTGCACATAAAGGCTCTTACCAACTTCGACACAACTCTTAACTTTGTCTACACTCTTGCACATGTTCATATGCTCCCATACATAGTCACCTTCAAATCTGTATACATAATTAGACACTAAGTTACATGGGTTCTTTTTGCCAAATAAAGATCACGAGTTATATCATCTCACATGCATTTCATTATTGATGTGACGTACTCTTTTAATTGTCATATTGCCTTGTATGATTATCTACATGTCACATGTTACATATACAGTCCTACAACTACAATATTATGACCACCATAAGAATCATCTCAAAGGTAATTGAAAGATAAATTACATTATTTATTGATGGGTGGTAGCCCGAGGGGTGGAAGAATCACCTAGCTGGGGACGATCCTATCAATGCTGGTAGACTGAGTGGTTAAGGAAGAACCTAGCCAGGGGCGATCCCGATACAGTTTTACCACTGATCAGCTGGTCATTTGTATTACATGTTGTGCATAGATTATATATTAAAGGTAAAGTAATATAAATAACATAAAGTACATGATCCCAGAGTATAACCAAAGGTGGTCTCTTATAATACACCAGTGCATAGTTTCATTTGGGTTGTTACTTCATATACAGTATATCCTGCCTTATGCATTCAGTACATTATCTCGTACTGAAGTCCATTACAGGTGACTTGCATTTCATGTTGCAGGTACAGGTGCTAGTAAATCTCCCAGTAGGAGTACAGAACATCATGTTGCTGATACCAAGCTTAAGGTTGCTTCGGGGCTTTTTTGTGTTTAGAGCTTACATGTTTATATTGTATAGTTAGACGAGGTGGGGCCTGTCCCGACCACTGTTAGATACTTTTCCTTATCTAGAGGCTTTATAGACTATGTAAATTAAAGTGTGGTCATGTCTCGTACTTTAAACACCGTTGCCCTAACGACCTAGCCATATGCATTTCTTTTTGGCTTGTTATCACTGTTTATTTTATAAAGCCATGTCAAATGTAAGAATCCCTTATAATACGTATAGAAAGTGCATAGATACAGGTTGTCTCTCCCGTGCCTTATCGACAATGGGTGCCAGTCCGCCCTAACGAGGCTTTGGGCGTGACAACCACATACCGCTAAACTACAAACCTACACTCAGAAAAATCATAGCACAATGTAAACAACATGGATAAATCACAAGGATATAGGTATACTCATCACATAGCATCACATCTCAAAATTGTCCTACAATTAACAACTTAAATGATGCAATAGAAATCTAGTCTCGAATGAGTTTCATATAATAATAGCAAGCCAGAGAGATATCAGATGGAGTGAATGCCTTGAAAATGTAAATAATGCAATCCAATATTAAATAATTGCGATGCATGTCTTTCCTACCATACACATCAAGTAATCATAATCATACCTTATATTGAAACCCATAGAGGCCACATATGGACCATGTATTCACCTGAACCATTTTCCTTCGACCTTTATTTTCATAACAAGTCGTAACCATTTCTATTCGGTTTTTCATTTCTTTTTTTTCTTTTTTTCACTAGTCGGAACCATTTTCCTTCGGCTTTTCATTTTCAATGGATCATCAAGAAAACAGATAAAAGATAGCATAATTATCATGTTCATGGAAACAAACATGCAAGACGTCCATAGGAATCACACATATATTTACTAACAATCAAAAATCAAACAACTCTCAAGTGCTCATGTACCTATAATATATTCCATCTTTATCACAATATTAATAAAAAACATCAACTTAGTGCACAACTACCATGTATTTCAAAATTCACAATTAGTTCAGAAGTTCAGATGTTACCATAAGAACAATAACCTATCCAACCTCTCTTGATCAAAGCCCACAAGTTGAAATTCGACCCCTAAAGTATTCAATTCTGTATACATAGGAGTCAACAAGGATCAATCATACATAACAAAAGGCCAGAAGTCCATTTGTCTTATATAAAGTCTCAAATCAAGCCAACTCTGAAGCTTTCCCCTTTCTATGGTACTCTAAATCACGAAAATCTATTAAAATATAGCATCACAATCACATAATCACATATCAAATCAAATAGCACTAAAATCAATCAATATGGAGAAAAAGGGTAAAACGACCAAAATCCCATGCCAAAAAAGTAGCTTAAATCTGAAAATGAATACATGGAAACGTTCCCCAAGTAAGAAGGAGTTCTACTGCGAAAACTATTTTGAAAACAAAGTTAATATGCGGGAGAAATAATCAATTAAAGATTAGAAATCAATATCTGAAAAATCCCCAAGTTCCAGCATCAAAAGCCCAAAATTATGAGTTAAAAAATATAAATTAATCAATGAAAATAATTGAAATAGATAAGAAAATAGTTAACCAATCAATTTGTCTTCAAAACACCATGAAAATCCTCCCTGGAAGGAAGCTTGGAATGTCCCAAGTAGTGGAAGGGGTTTAAATCACATCTTTTAAAACAACTCACTATACAGGTGCATTTTGTAATCAACGAATACGGGGCTTGGTCTGCGAATACGGAGGCCAAGAATGCCACGACACTCCACAAACACAGAAATGTTCCGACGAACGCAGAGGCCATGTTGGCAGTCCTTCATGAATGCAGGCCCTCTTCTGTGAACTTGTCGGTCTACATCTTGTGACTTTCATGAACGTGATATTAGAGGAGCGAACACGGAGTACAAACCGCACATGCACCAGAAACAGCTAAACTAGCAAAACACATCTTTGATAAAATCACAAACTAGAGTTTCAAAATTCATTCGGAACCTCAAAAACAAAAAACAAATATGGAATTCTACTAGAAAAAAAGCTACGGACTCAATGGAACCAACAGAATTCGAATCTCGAACATCCGTGGTCCCGAACTCATGAAAGAGCATTTACACTAGTTTCGTACTTGAAAACTCAAAACAATCACGAAAGCTGCAAAAGTTACAATTAAGACATTTCTAGTATTAGCTTCACTATCCAAAATCACAGGAACTGACCAAATTTCGATTAGAGCCTCCGAACTCTAAATGTTGACCAAAGTCAAACCTATGATCCAAAATGAACTAAAAATGCAACTTTGGGCCGAACATTTCCGTTTTAACTCAAAATTCAGCTCTCCAAGGTTTCCTAGATTAGATTTGGCATTCTAGAACTGATGAAATCGAAAGAAGAGAAATTCGACACTCGAAACTCAAACTGACTAGAAAATTCTAATTTTCCAACTTTAAACCTTTGCAAACTCATTCTATTGCAAAATCCCAACTTTTTATAGGTTTTTCAAAATTTGACTTCCAGACATGGCCAAACATGACATAAGGTAACTTTCGGTGAGGACAAAATGATAATTTGGTTGAAAAATACAAAATACGACTTTTAGGTCATTAAACTATAAAGCTAATATTTATAGCAAGTTTGACATGAAATAAGGATTTCGGCAAATTCAAATCTCAAAAAAAGATAATAATAATAATAAAACAATATTCAATGTCCCATTAGGCTATATGAATGGAATGTGATGCCTTTTGGACATAAAAATGTTCCATCAGAGTTTCAAAATATAATGAAAAATATAATTAATTCATATATTCATATCTCCATTGTTCATATGGATGATGTGTTAATATATTTCAAAGACATTTATCAATACTTTAAACATCATCAAATCTTTTCAAAGGTTGTTAAGAAAAATGAACTAGTGGTTAGCACTAAAAAATTTAAATTATTTCAAACCTCTATTAGATTTATCAAGGAACTTATAAACCCATTTGTAGAGCCATAAAGTTATTGTCTAAATTTTCAGATAAATTAATAATTAAAATACAACTCTAGTCATTATTAGGGAGTCTCAATTATGTTGCAAAGTTTATCCCTTATATTATCCAAATTTGTGAACCGCTCTATCAGCATCTTAAAAAAATCCCGCACTATGGGGATTAGAACACACTAGTGCACTTCAAAAGGTTGAATCAATAGTTCAAAATTTTCCATATCTGGGAATATCACATCCATACGCTCTAATGATCGCAGAAACAGATGCATCAGAAATAGGATATAGAGGTATACTCAAACAAAATATTTCTGTAGAACTCGTTGAACAATTAGTAAGATTCACTTTAAGAAACCAAAATGATACTAAAAAAATATAGTATTATAAAAAAAGTAAATTTTAGCATACTATGTATTACTAAAGTTTCAGATGATTTAATCAACAAAGAAATTTTGTAAAGAGCAGATTACAAATCACCCAAGGATGTTTTAGAGAAAGACGTTAAGAATTTAATTTCTAAACAAATATTTGCCAGATGGCAATCCTGATTATCAAGCTTTGATTTTCAAATAGAATTTATAAAGGGAGAAGACAATTCTCTTCCAGATTTTTTAACGCGAGAATTTTTATTTGGAAACAATAAGACTAGGAATACTAGGAATAAGGCCCCGAGGAAATTTAAGAGATGGGAGCCTCAATATCTTTGTATGATTTACCTGCATGTTATCATTAAAACTAAGGTTAGGACTTCCAGATTTGGGAGTGCTAATGTCGTGTGTCGCGTGGGCCTTAATTCTTTGAAGGGCTAAAAGTAGCACCTTTGCTTTATTTGTAATCAAAAGGAAAAAGAAGATCCTCCAATATATTTTCTAGTTGAGAACTTTCTTGATCACCTAATTTGTGTTAAGATGTGGCTAAAGTCTCTCTGATGGAAGTGTATACTATGATTGAGGTCTCTCGAGGCTCCTCTTGTGCCAATGTCTATATATCATTCAAGGAATAATATAAATTTCTTTTCTGGTATTTGGAGTTTTTTTCGTTGTTACTACTGGCTGAGAGAAGTGCCTGCTCCCTTGCATTTGGGGGAGTTAGAATACCATTCGACTCTTTGGGACTTTCTTTATTCTTTTTTAGTTAGAAATGAAAAAGACTGCAAGGAATTGAGAACGATGGTGTACGTGAGCACGCATGCCTACAAACCCTTCATTCTCTAGCCTTTCACATTCTAGTTGGTTATCAATTAGGAATCGGTGGAAACATAATGACAAAAGAATTAGCTAAGTATCAAATTGACTAAATTTAACAAATGATTGGTCAAGATCATGTAATCCATTGGGAATTAAAAAAGGGAGAATGAGCAAACATCAAACGATTAAATTTGATTTGTTGTTATCATGGAATTTAACTTAGAAACTAAAGAAGTCTACCGAATGCCCTTGGTACTTGTTAGATCAGTCACACAGATAGCTTCAATAGTTCACTGAAATTTATGTGAACGATCGTGAAAACTCTTCAAATCCTATTTAGTCTGATTAGATATGTCTCTGAAACAAAGTGATTCCATTTTGTCTCTCCTTTTCTTTAAGATTTCGAGGATAAGCCAACTGATCTCATTTAAGAGGAGCCGGATGATGAAGCCTCCTCTTCAAATAAAGATATCCTAGATGCTACTCTCCCAGCAAGCAGAAGTTTTTCTATTGTGATATCTTTGGAAAGTTCGGTCAGAGGACAAAAAGAGATTCCTTCAATCAGTCAAATGTAGATATCGCCCCTATGCTCCCATAGTCCACTTACCGAGGAATAGAAATGAATGAGTTGGGGCAAGACCAAGTTAGTTTACGATATAGAGCCACAAGAGCAGTGGGGGTGACAGAGGACGTGCTTGTACGATTCATAAAAAGATATGAAAAAGTACTTATTTGTTGTGAGATTGAATCCTCTATGTAAAAAATATGCCTCTCTAGGAGAATTACGATCTGCAGCTCAGTGGATCCCTTATGAAGTCTCTATTTGTATTATTCTTATTCTAAGCCTTGTGAGCATGTGTTGATCCAGAAAGACAATCACTCGAATGCTTCCCTGAACCTACCTAAGAATGGACCAGAGAGAATAGCAACATGGGAAATGTCCACATTTCAATGTAAGGCTTATTTTTCTTTACGAGTCATGAGGCAGATAGCTTTATCTTATCAAGGGTTAGGACACAAGGGTCCTTGTACTGTCCAGGTGCACAAAACCCCAGAAGAGACTATAATGAGTAGAAATCTCACCCGCAAGCCTAAATGCTTAGGAAACACTCAAACATGAGAGCAAGGGATCACCTAATCAATGGATGAGCTCAAATGTAGTAGGGAGGCAGGAACTGAAACGACCCCAAAAAGTGCCCGAAAATATGCCTCAGAAGTGCACGAAATCATATTTCCATATATCTAAAAATTTGTTCATTATTTCAAAAATCTAATTTCATATTCTTTTTTACGGGAAAAATTGAGTGGGAAATTGGTCTAACCCAATTTTATACCAATCGTATCAAAATCCAAAAATCGCAAAAAAAATGAATTAGGAGGGGTCAGCTTTGAAGGGGCATATCTCTTAGCACGCAAAGAATTGGATGGCCCATGACCTATCAAATTAAAGCTCTTTGAATTATCTTTCTAACTCACTTGGTTTCACCTCATTCGAAGTTTGGATGAAGAATTTATGCCCGTTTTTGTAGAACTTGTTTGTGTGGAAATTCAAATTTCCAATGAGTATCCACGTAGACTCCGCAATGCAGAGTGGGGTTATTTTTGCTCGTATAATAGAGTGTATCAGGCAGCATAGACAAGGTAGCGGGAAGAGGCTCCATCAACATGGATAGTTTACTAGGCACCCTCCACGAGACCGGGAGATTCAGAGATAAAGCCATCAGGGCTGAATAGTTCAGGAAGCTCTTCCGGCATTTGATGGTGTTGATATATCCAGATCTATTTTGCTGGGTATGGTTCTTCGGGACAATCATCTCAGGGGCGAGACCCCAAGGCTTATTATGTTTGTGATGAGGTGGTGTAGTTCGCCAACTGTTGTCCACATCGGGTGTTTCCTACTCAGGCTTCAGGACCTCATGCAGTAACCAAGACAATCTCAGTTCATGCTGGTTGGTACTAGAGGAGGTTCTAGTATAGGGAAAGATATTCCTTGTGGAGGCCCATAGACTAGTGGTTGTCGTAGAGTTTGCTATGTTGTTTCTAATAGGGCTGTGGTAGTGGCTTCTAATGCAGTTATCATAGGTATGGCTCCAGTAAACTACCATTAAACTTCAATTTTATTTGATAAAGGCTCTCCTTATTCATATGTGTCAACATATTTTTCTTCTGATATTGATATTATGTGGAAGATGCTTGCCAAGCCTATACATGTTGAGACCCTAGTAGGTGAATCTTTAACGGTGAATGAGGTTTATCAGGGGTCTATTTTGACTTTTATGGGAGAGATACTATTGCTGATCTGATATTATTGGATATGGTAGATTTATATGTGATATGGGGTATGGATTGGCTATCACCTTATCATGCTATTCTTGGAAGTCATGTGAAGACCATGACCTTATCTTGTCCCAATTTGCCTTAGTTGATGTGGACTGGAACACCTAGTTCTTATCCTGAAGGTGTTATTTTTTATACGCATGCTTGTCGATTGACAGAAAAGGGGTGTTTGGCATATCAGTACATGTTCGGGTTGTTTGTCAAGAGTCCTTATTATTGGAGACTTCCAGGGTTGCTAGAGTTTTTATGGATGCATTTTCAACTTTTTTTCTTGGGGTTCCTCTGAATCATGATATTGACTTTGTTATTGATGCAGAGCCGGGCACTAAGGCTATAACTGTTGCTCCTTATCGGATGGCTTTGGCTGAATTGAAGAAGTTGAAGGAACAGTTGAAGATTTATTAAAGAAAGGCTTTATTCATCTGACTGTATCTACCTAGGGTGCTCCTATATTATTTGTGAAGAAGAAAGATAGAACTTTGCATATGTCTATTGACTATTGTTAGCTTAACAAAGTGACAATCACGAACAAATATCCTTTGTGAAACACCCCACACTTTCCTAGGAATGTCCTATAATCGTAATTCCCTTATATCTCAAATCGGAGATATTTAAACACCCCTCCATGTAGCTCGAAAGAACCTATAATTCATTTATTTTGAATATCTAAACATCCATGAAGAATTTCGCAAATCAAACTTCATATTCTTGTTCAATGGGCAAAATTATGTAGGGAACGAGTACCAACAAGATATACTTTATCTGTGCCAAGAAAATAATTTTT
>JAABOM020025611.1:0-56351 GCA_011800125.2 Solanum clarkiae
GGGGGGGGGGGGGGGGGGGGGGGGGAGAAGGCCCCCAAAAGTGAAATTGCATGGAAGGTTTCATCCCTATCATATTTTGATCCACGTGGTGGTAGGTCCAAAAGATCTTCCACTTATAGAAGTTAGCAAATGAAATGCCAGATGCATTAACTGATTTGAAACGGATAACTAAATCATATATCCTTATAGTGAATGTACCTATCTGGATTAATGTCCCTTGGTCCATCTACTAGTGTTATAGCTTTTGAATCCCAAACACATTTCTAAATGTACAACATAAAGTGAGTTCATATAGTATAGTCACTATGCCACTTGGTGAGAGTTTAAGGTCAATAATAATAACAAACTAAGGAGTTCATATAAATCTTTTTGAGATTCATTCAGTCGGGGAGAATAAAAAGAGAAGGTTAATGAGTTCTTAATAACTATTTTTCTCTATAATGAGTTCTTAATGATTGTCCAGATGGAAGCATAGATCTAAAATATCACTTTGCTTGAAACATACCTTACAAATTTACATTGTGAACAGCTCAAGCAAGGCTATGTGATATCACAATAAAGGGAGGGAGTGATACTTATCAGATTAAAAAGAGGATGAGTTCTTAGCTCTTGATGGATGTAGATCCAGATTTCTTCGCAACACCTCCTGACAAAAATAATGGTTTATTAGCCTTTTAAGAATTTCAGTTTTTATATTAGTCTCATTTATGAGATTCGACCTATCAAAGGATAGATCTAAGGAAGGGAACTTTACCTGAGAGAGTTAACTTGAATGATGAAAAAGCATCGAATTCCAAAGACTACAAGTTAGCCATTGCTGCTATACTCAGATGGTTTCATCATGGCAGTTGTATTCTCTCCCTCATCTCTATCGGCATCTCCGGTGCTGTAACTGCTGGAGCTTTAACAAGATTCTTGTGTCACTTCGCCTACTATTTTAGGATTTGTTTTTGTTTCCTATTTGATTTTTCATTTCTCTTTTTTGTCTTTTACTGAACTTTGTTAAATTATCTCAATATAAAAAGTCGACAAAGGAATTCATTGTAGTTAAACTTTTTATTGAATCAGATAAAATAAGTCTTATCACCTTTTCAAAATACAACTCAAAGTAAATTGTAACCTACTTCATAGCAGTCATTCTAATCATGAATTAAATAATACTTTAAGACTAACTACTCCTTGACATGTTTTGTGAAGCATACAATTAGCCGAACCTCTTTCACCTTATTTTATAGTTCCTCCTTAAAACATTACAAAAGAACACTTAGTTTATGGTATCCTTGTTTTTATCTTCTAAGGCATCAAGATCATCGCATAACCTTTTATCTTAACCTATTCAAATTTTCATCTATCAGGACATAGTTGACATGATTAATGAACTGCTCATCTTCCTCCTCCTCCTACAATATCAAACTAGTGAAATCTCATAAAGTAGGGCTTGGGGAAGGTAGACTGTACACAAACCTTTCTACCATCTCATGAAGATAGAGAGGTTGTTTTCGATAGTATCTCAGCTCAAATGTACCCGCCCCAAGTAAAAGAAGGAAAATAATATATAGAATAATCACTAAAATGAAGAGTAATGACAATTCTAAAACCAAAAAAATAGCAAAATAATAAAAGATCAATAATAATACTACCATGATAGCATAACTAATCATATGATAAAGCTAAAACTGTCACGAGGCAAGACAATATTTTATCACTACTAATCTTTTACTCTAATATGCAACCTCCACTCCTTTTTATCTAAATCATATCGTTGGTGATATGAAATTGTGCCATATCCTTTCTAATCACCTCTCTCTAATACTTTTTCATTCTATTCCTACCCCTCTGTGTAACTCCTAAATCCAAGCTTTTGCACCTCCTAACTAGGGTGTTGAAACACCTCCTCTATACATGTGCAAACTATCTCAATGTTTCTTCTCTCATCTGCCGCAGAGCTTATATTCCCCCCCTTCCACCCGACTAGAGAAAATAGGTGGTGCATGTAAGAATGTTGTAGGCTCTGACAATACAACATCAACTGACACCAAATATTTTTCATGTTCAGTAGAATAACATCGATATCACTTTTAAAGGCGAGAATAGCTCAAAGGAAACACTTTAATGCCTTGGGATCCAACTTGGCAAATGGGACAACTCCCTTGAAATACTATCCATGTGCCTCTTGTTTACTAGCCTGTGTCACGACCCAAGCCTAGGCCCTAGACATGACCGGCGAATGGGGAACCCGAAGGAACCCCAAACAAGCCTGATAGCATATCATTACACATCCTTGTATCGGAAGCAATTAAAATGATAATGAAAAATAAGTATAAAGAAGGGAGTTGGGACAAAGGATAAACCTTCATATCATAACATCAAGAAATAAGAGAGTCAAGACTCATAACATAGATACATAGCATATCCAATAATACCTCTATTACATAGATAAGAGTGGGGGCCAATATAAGCAATTGGAGTCACCCTCATAGTCAATACATAACCAATAGAAAGATAGTTTTAACACATAGCAAGAGTTCATAAGCAAAGTTCCCGAATGGAAGGACTCACCAACAAACTTGTAGGACAATCAAACTAGAAACGTGGAGGAGGAGGATGATTAAGCAGTGCACCGGTTCCTACATGGTGACATCATGTGGGCATAGAGTATGCGTTAGTACGTTTGAATATACTAACTATGTAGGATGCAATGCAACAAATGATATGTATCATTGGCAAAGTGTCGAATCATAAGCAATAGATAGCATACTAACAATGTGACATGTATGAATGATGCATGAAGTAAAATTATGCTTACATAGAATATAACAAAAGTGTAAGGAGTGGCCATTATAGTTTTAGCCAAGGCTTACCACCCCTTTGAATAGGCATATGAGGTACGAACCACTTCATGAGGTTGATGGAGTACAAACCCCCCAATAAGGTTGATGGAGTAAAAACCCCCTAACGGGTTGATGGAGTACAAATTCCCTAATGGGTTCATGGGTACAAATCTCCAATAAGGTTACCCGGGGCTACCACCCCCGAATTAGGCGATCGAGGTACTAACCTCTCAACAAGGTTACCCGGGCCTACAACCCCTCGAGTTAGGCTTGGTCATCCCTAACACTTAGTGATCATATACACACACACACACTCCTTTCATCATCATGTACATGCATTCCCTTTCATCATCATTCCATCATCATTTCATTATCATATAATTATTCAACTCATAAGACATGCGTAGGACCTTCAATTCCTCAAGGGACCATAACCAGACATTTTATCAAACACTTAGAGGGTGTGTAGTGCTAGTGTAAAACCATGCAATTCAAGAGCAAAATCATGCTACAAAACTTAATGTAAAACCTTCAATAAATACTTGGTAACACCCTTAAGCAATATACATCAAAACCCTTCATCAAATCTTACAATTGACCTTGGTTTCATAGCTCAAAACATAGCAAAACAGTCATAATTTGATAAATACCAACATAGAGTGTAGTGATTTTCATAATAAATATGAACCATGAGTAAATCATCTTTAAATCATGCAAGTTTAAGTACAAGGAAGCTTGGGTATAATGGGTGAAAGGAACACATAAAAGAAACCTACATACCTTAGCTTTAGAGATGAACTTGATGAAGATTGGAGATGGAGACTTGAAACGTGAGTACAATCCTTAAGATCTGCAAAGGGTTTTGAGACATGAATTTAGGAGGTGAAATATTGCATAAATGTTTGAGTGAGTAATAGGGAATGATTAGAATGATATGACGGTGAAAAATGACTAAGTATAAGTATATTCACGTTTGAGGATACTTAGGCCTAAGACTTAAAAGCCTTGGACCGCAAGAAAAATAACCGGGCAAAATTTACACAGCTTCGCATCTGGTCTGTGATGTTAACCTGTCGTAGAGTATGAATTTACACATGTCCATAATGGATGCGTGTCACGGTACCATCGCGGACAAACACTGTATAAGCAAAATTGTGAAAATTAAAATTGTTAATCGTTTGCTCTTAAATCTGGGTTAGACCTATTTTCCACTCAAAATGACCCCCTCATCAAGAATATGATGTCAAATTTTTTGATACTGCTCAAGGATTTTGAGATATGTCGAAATTATGATTCCGAGCACTTCCAAGGCATATTTTTCGGAATGTTTTGGGGTTGTTGCAATATATCCCCCTTGGAAACATTCATCCCTGAATATCAAAGAGATGTATATGAGAGACACAAAACATGACAATTTCATCCCATATAAAGATGCAACAATGCACTTAATCTTCATTTCAAAAATCTCATCATAAGTGTAAAATCATCATGAACTTGTCAATTTAAACATGAACATATACAATGAAATGAGGGCTGAACTTAAGACTTGAGATCATATAAAGGACTTAGATCAATACCTTAGGCTTGAGTGGAGTGGAAAAGGTAAGGATGCCGCTTTTACTTGTGCACTTCGGCTTTCCAAGTGGCACTCTCAACTTGTTGATTCCTCCAAAGGACCTTAACAAAAACCACCTCTTTGTTTCTCAATCTCTTCACTTGCTTAACCAAAATCTGAACTGAAACCTCTTCATATGTCAAATTATCTTCAACCATACCCACAACATCAAGAGGCACTATAACATTCGAATTATCCATACATTTCCTCAACATAGACACATGAAATATCGGATGAACCAAATCCATTTCTCTAGTCAATTCCAACTCAGAAGCTACCTTGCCAACCCTTCTCATCACCCTATAAAGACCCATATATCTTCGGATCAACAAGCCCTTCTTACCAAAATGGACCACACCCTTTATGGGTGACACCTTCAAATAAAAAAATCACCAACTTAGAATTCAAGATCCCTTCTTCTCATATCAGCATAGGCCTTTTTTGTGACTTTGGGCCATCTTCAATCTTTATCTAATCATCCTAACCTTCTAAGGAGCCTCCATATGCAGATCCGGTCCCAACAAAGCTACATCACCAACCTCAAACCAACAACCAGTGATCTACAATATCTCCCATAGAGAGCCTCAAAAGGAGCCATACCAATACTAGAATGATAGCCATTGTTGTAGGAAAACTAAATCGACATAAGATGATCATCCCAACTACCTTTAAGCTCCGAAACACATACTCTAAGCATATCCTCAAGGGTTTGGATGGTACTTTCGGCTTGGCCATCCATTTGAGGGTGGAAGGCCCTAGAAAGCTAACTCTAGTACTAAGACCCCTTAGGAAGGATCTACAAAAATGTGAAGTAAAGTGAGCTCCACGATCCGATATGTTAGACAAAGGAATCCCATGTATCCTCACCAAGTTACGGATAGTTGAGACACCACTTAGCGATTATCTTGAAGCCTTTAATGCAAGAGATGAATCTACCCTTCACCACCACATTTGACTCTCCCACTCAATGACGGGTTCATTTGAAAATTGGAATTTGACCCTACGGGTTCTACAATCAATGGAAGCATAGAAGGCATGCAATCAGTACATCGCAAGAATGACATCAAAATCAACCATGTCTAACTGAACAAGATAAAAATGTAACATTTTATGCAAGATGCAAATAGGACAACTTCTATAGACTTTTCTAGTAATAATAGAAGCACCAATAGGAGTAGACATCTCATATGACTATGCAACAACTCGGGGTCAACATGGAACTTTTTGGCAATAAAGAGGGTAACAAAAGAAAGAGGGCTCCCAGATCAATCAATGTATACACATCAAAGTAAAAGAATTTTAACATATTGGTATCAACATCAGGGACTTCATCAACCCTTTGCCTCCCATGTAAAGCATAAAACCGATTGCGCCTTGGGGCACTATCTTTCTGGCCAACTCTCTCCAAAAGGACTACATTAGTACCTTGAGTACAAACCTCCTTACCCTTATTGCGATTTCGAGGGCAGTCTATTACCTTATTTCCCATGTCCCCACAACCATACCAAGCACAGGTATCCCTCAAGCATGGGCCACCATGAACCTTACCACACTTTAGACACACATCAATAGGAGTTGCATCCTTACCACCTTGGGCTCTCAGAAAATCATTTGCAACCCTCTTTTGAAATGCATGAGAAAACCCTTAGCCATATTGGAATCAACCACACTTGTGGAACTTATTCTCAAACTGGCCCTCTTGGCCTCATGACCCCTTCTCTTTCTCAATTTCTCCTCTTCCATTTATCCGGCATAGGTCATCAAACGTGACAAGTCCATGCCACTAATCAACATGGGGGACCGGCATTCTTCACTAACTAAGTTGGAGATACCCATAACAAATTTGTTCATTCTTGGCCTTGGGTGGGCAAGCAAGTGAGGAACAAACTTTGAAAGTTGGGTGAACTTGAGGGCATACTCCCTCACACTCATGGACCCTTGTCTCAAATTCATAAATTCCACCAACTTAGCTTCCCTAAGTTCAAGGAGGAAGACCGATTAAGGAATGCCACCTTGAAATCCTCCGAAAGCACCACATAGTTGACTCTTTTTCCTCCTTCCATTAGTTGTACCATATTTGTGCTAATCCTTTGAGTTTGGTAAGCTGCCAAACCCATAATAGACAAAATCTTGTAAATGTCATCAATGAATTCTTGAGGATCCTCACTCACCTTTGGCCCATGGAATTCCGGGGGACTCATTCTAATGAAGTCTCTCACCCGAGAGGCCGATGTAAGAGCATGAGGGGCTTACGCCCTTTGATTGACTTGATAAGCCACCCTTGTGCATGAAAGGTAAGAGCATCCCTAAGCTCTCCTTTGGGTGGTTGCTCCTCGAGTGTGTGGGCTCATCTCCCTCTCGTATTAGGCATAATCTAGCATAGCAAAGAACAATCGTTAGGGGAGGAAAGCTTACTTCAACTCTATAGCATGACTTAGAACATAAAGAAGGGAAGCAATTCCTAAAAGGTTTCATAGCCTCCTACACATAATTATGGAGAACAACAGTATCATGAATAGGACTCTAATCAATGCGGTGTATTGCGATCTGAGGATCTAACAATCTAGTGCTCTGATAACACCTTTATCATGACCCAAGCGTAGGTCCTGGACATGATCGTAGAATGGGGAACCCGAAGGAACCCCAAACACTCCTCATAGCATATGATTATACACACTTCATCACAAAAGCAATTAAAATGATGATGAGAAATAAGCTTAAACAAGGGAATTAGGACTAAGGATAAACCTTCATATCATAACATCAAGAAACAAGAGAGTCAAGAGGATAAACCTTCATATCATAACATTAATACGTAACATGTCAAACAACAACTCTACTAAATAGATAAGAGCGGGGGCTAAGATATGCAACTGGGCTCACGTTCATAGTGAATATATAACCAATAGAAAGATAGTCTTAACACATAGCAAGAGTTCATAAGCAACGTCCCTGAAGTGGAGGACACACAACAAGCTTGTAGGACAATCGAATTAGCCGCATGGAGTAGGAGGATAATCCAACAGTACCCCGCTTCATACATGGTGATATCATGTAGGCATAGAGTGTGCATAATCATAAGCATTAGATAGCATACTAACAACACAATATGTATGAATGATGCTTGAAGTAAATTTATGCTTATATAGAACATAATGTGAGTGTAACAAGTAACCATTATATTGAAAGCCAAGGCCTAGTACACCCTTTGGATAGGCGCATGAGGTACAAACCCCTTCATGAGTTTGATAGAGTACAAAACCCCCAACAAGGTTGATGGAGTACAAACCCCCAACTGGTTGATGGAGTACAAACCCCCCAGCAGGTTAATAGGTACAAACCCCCAACACGGTTGATGGATACAAACTCCCAACAAGGTTACCTAGGCCTACCATCCCCCTTATTAGGTGATCAAGGTACTAAACCCTCAACAAGGTTACCCAGGCCTACCACCTACCGAGTTAGGCTTGGTCATCTGCAACACCATGGAGATAATATCATATATATATATATACACACACACTCCTTTCATCATTATATAGATATATTCTCTTTCATCATCATCCTATCATCATTTCATCATCATATAGTTATTCAACTCATAAGACATGCATAGGACTTACAATTCCTCAAAGGACTATCTCAAGAAAATTTAATGTAAAATCTTCAATAAATACTTGGTAACAATATCAAGAAATACATCAAAACGCTTCATCAAATTATACAATAGACCTTAGTTTCATAGCTGAAAACATAGCAAAATAGTCACAATTTCATAAACCCCAACATATTGTGCAGTAAGTTTCATAATAAATATGAACCATGAGTTAATCATTTTAAATCATGAAAATTTAAGTAACAGGTAGCTTAGGTATAAGGGTGAAAGGAACCGATGAATAAAATCCATATACTATAGCTTTAGAGATGAACTTGATGAAGATTGGAGATGGAGACTTGAACCTTGAGTGCTTAAGATTCGAAAAGGGTTTTGAGACTTAAATTTAGGAGGTCAAATATTGGCTAAGCGTTTGAGTGACTATTGGGGAATGTTTAGAATGATATGAGGGTGAAAAGTGGCTAAGTATATGTATATTCACGTTTAGGGACACTTAGGCCCAAGAATTAAAAGCCTTGGACCACAAGAAAAATAACTAGGAAGAATTTACATAGGTCCACATCTGGTCCACGACACGGACCTGTCATAGAGGTTGAATTTACACATGTCTGCGATGGAGGCGTGTCGTGGTACCTTCGCGGACAAACAATGGCTATGCAAAATTGCTAATTGTTTGCTCTTAAATCTGGGTTAGACCCATTTTTCACTCAAAATAACCCCCCGGTGAAGAATATGAAGTATTTTCGATACCACTCACGGATTTTGAGATATATGGAAATGACAATTTTGAGCACTTTTGAGGCATATTTTTGGGTACTTTTTGGGGTCGTTATAGCCTATCAGCCTTTGAACAATGATCATCCAATAATCAGGTCGTGAGTGTTGCTCCACTTGTTCAAAGGTTGATAGACTTGTCGCATTTAGAAACTCGTAATATGCTGGTGGATGAGGCCAGGATACAGATCCAAGCTTTTCGTATTAGAATGAGAAAGAAGTGAAAAAGAAGAAACAAACTTCACCAGTCTTTAGTGCTCCTATTGATCTAGAATCCAAAGCTAAGTCAATGCTTTTTTTCATGACTTCCATAATAAGTTCCCGGAACTGAGAAATACCTTCAAGATGTTGGAAACATATTTGTATTACTTTTTATTTGTTACAACTTTGACAGGCAAAAAGAAAAAAATCTTTATTATCTCCCACAGATTCAACTAGAAAATGGAGCAACACTCGACGACCTAGTTACTACATGAAGTTTCATATAAATATTTTTATGGATTTCCTAAATTACTGGACTATTCAGTTTCCACTAACACCAAAAAAGCACAAACAAGAACCCACAAAAACTTTAAACCTTATGGAAACTAAGCCTAATTAGGAATTATAAGGCATGAGTATTGTTATAACTGATGGGAACTTAACATTAGATCTATTGAATTAAACTAAGCCTAATTAGGAATTATAAGGCATGAGTATTGTTATAACTGATGGGAACTTAACATTAGATCTATTGAATTAACTATATTAATCTTTCTAAATATAACCATGTATTGCTCCATCTAAATGGAATATACCTTCTAAATTTAACCATGTTTATTGAATCTCCATGATTTCAAAAACAAATATGGATACATTTCATTAATTAGCCAAATGTAAAGGACTCTGAAAGTTATGAACAATTTTCCCATTTGAAGGAAAAGAAATAAATGAACTTTGTCCAAATTGTGGAATGTTGAGAAAGCCGAAAACAAAATCAAATTGATGTAGAAATTGAAATTAATAGTCTCAATATAACATAACATAGTAACAACAAGATAAGGACACTCATTCCAGACACAAAATAAATGCTTTCTCCTTGAGCCAAACTAGTTAGGATTGGCTATATGAATTCTGTATATTAATTATTTTCTCCGAAACTAATCTAAATTCAACAAAACTTTATAGATGTTTTAATTAGAGATTTCTATATAAATTTTTTTATAACCTTCTATCAAACATAATAAGACATGAATTTAGCAAGATCACTAAATCTCTCTAATTTCAAAGTCCTATTTAATAAATACAGATTAAAAAATAAAAAATAGGTTATAAATAAATCATCATAGGCATACATGCACACATATATAGTCCTATTGAAACCATGCATAAAAAAATACAGAAGCATTTGATTAAAAATTATATGCCGGCAAAAGGAAGCAATACTCAACGCACAGGGTGAGAGTCGCTTATTTAATTATCACCAAAAATAAATAAATAATTCAGCTTGTAGCTATCCAGACTGTTGGTCATTCTGAATTTTGAAAAATTCTAGAGGAATCCACATTTTTTGCAAGGAAACACAATTTTTTTTTGAAAAAATAGAGGAAAAAAATTGTTCTATGGGTGTGCATACGAGCCATAATCAACAGGTCAACATAGCATCTACACTCTACAATTTCTTTGGCATGTACAAAATATTTACAACTACTTGGGAGCAAAAACAAGAAAAAGATGGGTGGCGCATATACAGGTACAAGCTGGTGAGAAATAGTATCTACAAGCATCAAAAAATAAGTTTATAGTATCTACAAGCATCAAAAAATAAGTTTATAGTCACCAAAAAGGCCCGCAGCATCAATAGTGGAAAATTTGAGAAGAATCAACCCTACAAAATGATTAGATTTGGTAAGATGAAGCTTGATTATGAGAAGACCAGTTGGGGTAATGAGAGAAAGAATAAAATCATACATCAACAGTCAAAGAAAAATGTGAATCGTTGCTTGTAGTGGGTGGACCCATTCCATGGTAGAGCATTGCAGCAGTAAAAAAGGAGGAACAAACCAAAACAAGAAAGAAAATGCTAGAAGGTGAGAAAGATGTAGGTGAAGGCAAGATTGAGCAGATGAACAACAATAAGGAGACATTGAGCAACCCATATCAACAACCGTCCTCCAAAAGTCATCACATACTCTTAGAAAGTGAACAGTCTGATTTAGGAAATGAGGTGATAGTTTCTAGAGGGTCCGAGTATATAGGCTTCTCAGATTTTATTTTGGGCGTTCGAGTGTGAGCTGTATTTGGACCATTATTTTTCAGTTAATAAAATGGGCTATCCGCCCAAATATTAACTATAAAAAAGAGGAAAACAAGGATAAAATCCTTTGTTTACCCAAATCAAAAGTAATAATTTCAAGTTTGGCTTAGTATTTTACTCATAAATCCTTTAAAGTTTGGGAGACTTACAAGTTTCTCCATAGAGTAAGAGAATCAATAGCAGCGAAGGTTCATATCACCAGTCATAAAAGATCTTCGCAAGATGGATGAATCCCTATGTTTCCACAACCAATATATCCTTGGGATGAAAACCCTAGACTAAGGATAGGGATTGAGGAGGAGGAAAATCTAATGGGCCAATTTACAACCCTTATAAATGGACTCAACCCAACATATATTTCCAACAATTTAGCTGGCCCTATTTATTTTGAATTTTAATAATTTGAGAGAGGAGGATTGGTAAGGCGTAGTTAAAATCTTACGATGGTTAATTTTTAACCATAGTTAAATTTTGTAGCATTTTTTATAAATTGGATGACAAAATTTAATTTTGGACTATATACATTGATGGCACGATAATTCTTCTTCCTTTTATTTTCTTATTGGTGTTAAATCACATCATAGGAAAAGTTAGAATTTCTTACTGTAACCAAAATTCCTTGAATAGATACGAAATCATATTAGATTTTATCTTAATATCTAAATCCTATTCTAATTTAGTAAACCTAAGGTCCATTTGGACATGATTTTCATATTTATATGAAGTTAAAATTTTATTTGGACATTTAATTATGATCTTCTAAGTAGTATATTTTCTACCAAACATAAAAACCCCACGATTCATGAAGATTAAAAAAGTTGCCCCAACTTCACAGCATCTTGCGAAATGAGTGAACCACAGTTCCCACATGATATTCAAATATCGACACTGTTTTAATAAATCACAGATCTCCATATTTCTTTTAGAAAAAATATTTGCAATCAGAAATTTTTAAATCCACATAATTATATAATACTCACTAGTCAATAATAATAGTAACTATTTATTCCATCTTAAGAACCGATGAGGGCATCCTATTTATAAGAAATTTAGCAGTCAAAAATGTGTCGACCCATAAATAAAGAGGCAACATAAATGACATAATTGTGTTCATCCAAGCTTGACAATGTGCTTATGTATTCATTATGAAACTCCAATTTGTCTAGGAGTATTTGGGCATGAAATATATCTCACAAATTGTAAGGACCGGATTTTGTTATAGCTTTAGTGACACTTGAGATTTGGTTTCAGAATGTTTTGGTCCAAGGTGACTCCTTATGGAACATCAAAGATCAATCTAAGTTCACATTCAAGACTTCAATTCAATCTTATTTATGTTGTTTAAGGCCATCATGGGCCTCCAACATCAAGTCGAGTTCAAAGGAATTCCATTAGCTATGTTTTTCACAAGTACCGATAGACGGATTAACTTTAAATGAGCATATATTTAAGAACAAAATGTACTAGGTGGCCCACGACCAATCAAATTAAATATCTTTGAATTAGCTTTCCAATGCACTTGATTTTACCTCATTTCAAGTTTGGATGGAGAAGTTATGCTTGTTTTCGTAAGACCCTCCTGTGCAGTGTTTCCACAGGGGCTAGTGAATGGGTAGTGAGACATGTCACGACTAGTGACACTGCCCTTGAGCCTGAGATGGCCATTTATTGGTCAAGTCTTATGGAAGAACAACCACACGAACGATATGGTGTGGTACGGGCCGTGAGGCCCTCGGTAAAGCTTCCGGAGTGAAATGCTTCTAACTGGTGAGCCAAGTTCCAACTTCCAAAAATTTTGCTAAGTATGGGTTCACGGATGAGTTCATGCACCATGTAACACAACACGGCCCGTGAAGCCTCTAGTGATATGACACTTTGTCATTTTTCTCTCTGTTTTATTAATGACATTTTCATAAATTTGCTTATTTCCATTGGTCTTTTTAGAATTCCTATTCTATTCATGGTAATCTAAAGGCCTATAACAGATTTCAAATATTTGAAATCACTCCTTATATTTTAAATCATCTCAAAAGCTTTCCACACAAGAACTCTTAGATATTTCAACACTTGAGCTAGGGAACTCAACTCTTCTTCAAAAAATTTTCGGGTTTCTTCATCTTACTGAAGGAATGTGGGTTTGATGTTGGATTACCTTCCAATCAAGGAGACACAATCTATTTTCAACCAATTTCATGAATTTCTAGCTCACTTTAAATTGGACTTTTGAATATTATGATTCCGTAAATTCAAATAGTATATGGGTTATGGTTATTTACTAATTTTAAGTTGATTTGAATTATAAAATGATAATTTACATTGGTTTATGAAATTATGTATTTGTATACCCTTTTTAAGACTTGTTTATGCATATGTGATCTTGTGTTGGACTTAAATATGGATTTAATGGTGTATTTACTTCAATTTCACACTATATTATTGATTTTAGATTTAATCCTAATTACCCATGCCTTTGTCATATTATCCATAACATTTGCATACATGACATTGAACTATTTTGAGGAATTATATTATGGGTTAAGCTCAATTATGTTCTATGATATTATTTTGATAAAATATTTGTTATGACAAAAATGTGATCACATGTATGCCTATAGATTATGGCTCTTTTGAGCATTTTAGGTGCTTTAACCATCTTGTGCATGCATGGGTTATTCCTATGCATAAGTATATTGACTATGAAATTACACTTTTGGCCTTTAAGCCTAAAAATGTATTGAAATGGTTTTGGAAATTACTATTGTCTCTTGAAAGCATGTATATACATATATACGTATAATTATTCTTGTGGGATGGCGACCTAGCACTGATGGAATAAGGGTTCTGCTCTCTTTTCTTGAACTATGTGCCTAGCATTGGTTCCTTTCTGAAATACGGATGCCCATAAGGAAAGCTGCCTCCAAAATGAGGATGCCCGTAAGAAGAAGAAACTATGTGATATGATATGTTATATGTGAAAATCCTATCTGAAATGGGGATGCCCGTAAGGAAGGTAACTTCATATGAAATGGGGATGTTCGTGAGGTGAAGTATTATTTACCTTTGGCAAGTAAACCACCTCTTTGCTGATAAGGGGTTTTCTTCAGGATTCCAAGTAATAGCTCGCTTGGTCTTACTTATGTCGGTTAAGGTCACATCCCCAATATATATGAGCATCATTTGCACTCATACATCATGAATTTCATAGCATCTTGTTATATTTTATTCCATGCTATAAAATCACTTTCTATCTTTTGTGCCCTCGTCATATAATAGTGATATGCTGGTTTTGGTAAGTTACATGGATTGCATCCAGCATACTTAGTACATTGTAATATGCTAACACATACTTTTGGCTACATGAACCCACCTTGTAGGGACCGAAGATTACTTTCATCCACTATTCGATGTAGATCAGCATTTGAGACATTAGTTGTGGTGAGACCTATCTTACAAGGATAAGCCACCATTCCTCTACCTTAAGTTGCTTTTGTTTATGTTACATATAGTTTGAGGGTGAGCCCAGAACATGTCTTGGTACCTGCCCTATCTTATGACTAGAGGTATTGTTGGACATCTTGTAGACTCTCGTCGGATCTATGTGTTATATGTTGCATTTAACCTTATGATCATAGTTATCATTTGGTTATAGCTATTGTGCTTTGATTATGGGAATTAGGCTATATATATATGTTTGATGTGGAATTGTGAAAGATCCTAAGTTCCGAATTGCCCCCAAAGTGTGAGTCATACTTACCCGCCCCTTAGTCTTTAATTATGTGCTATGTGTTATGCGGATACATATTAATTCCTTTCCCTATGATATCCCCATAGCGTAAGTCCTATTTTCCCGTCTCTTAGAATTATACGTTTACTTTTGAATATGCTTCTGAACCGATGATGTGAATTTTTGTATATTGAGGGTTGTTTGGAGACTTTTCGTTTTCCATTCGCCATGTCAATCCAAGACCCCGGGATCGGGTCATGACAAAAATGGTATAAGAGAACTAGGTTTATAAATGGTCCTCGGAGTCCAATATTCCATATAAAGTAGAGTCTTATTCATAGGTGTGAACGCGCTACATACATTGGTAAGAGACTACAAGGCGTTTTAGAAAATGTTTCACTTTTTCATGATTCTTATCGTGCCAAGGAATGTATCATAAGATTTCCTATCTCTATCCCTCCCTACTGAATAGGGAAAGATATTTTGGGCTCGTAATACAATCCAAGAAAGGAGGATGTTTTGGCTAATCTCATATATGAGGTTAGATGGGAGTTGGTGAAGGGTGTGCATTGTTTGATATGCTTGGTCCTTCAGTTATTCAGAGTTTTCTTCGGTTAGTTGGTTATTGCATAATGTTTGTTGAAGGGTTCTCATCTATTGCATCTCTATTAACCTATATGAATCAAAAGCAGGCCAAGTGTGTATAGTTTGGTGAGTGTGAGGAGTGTTTTTAGACTTTGAAAGATCGACTTATATTAGCTCCTATTTTGACATTACCGGATGATTTATATCAGTTAGGGGTGTGTTGTGATACTGCTTGGACTAGGTTGGCTGTTGTACATATGCAACATGGTGAGCTGATATCTTATGTTTCGCGGTATTTTGAAGGTGCATGAGTGTAACTACTCGACTCATGATCTTGAGTTATCGGGAGTGGTGTTGGCTTTGAAAATTTGGAGATGCTATTTGTATAGGTGCATGTTGTTGTCTTACCGACCACAAGAGTTTGCAATGTGTGTCCACTCAAAGGGATCTTAACTTGAGGCAAAGAAGATGGTTGGAACTCGTTGGGACTACGAAATGGGTTTACAGTATCATCTCGGCAAGGTAAATGTGGTAGCAGACGTTCTTAATAGGTCATCCATGGGAAGTGTAACTCATTTTAAGGAAGGATGTTGCTAAAAGTGTTTACCATTTGGCTTGATTGTGTGTTAGGTTGGAGGACTCTAATGATAATGGTGTCCATCTTAACAATGGGGCCGAATCTTTTGTGGTTGTTGATGTTAAGGCTAAGAAAAACTTGGACCCATCATTTGTGGTATTGAAGAGGTTGGTTGCCAAAAAGAAGATAGACGTTTTCTCCCAAGGGAGAGATAGTATAACTTGGTACCAAGATCGATTGTATGTTTCGAAAGTTGATGGTCTGAAGGATATGATCATGAGTAAAGCCCATAACTCTCATTGTTTTGTTCAATCAGCTATGAACACTTCTTCGTTCATAAGTTCATAGATAAATGGCCTTACCCGACTCTACTTGAAGTGGCTTACACGTCACACTTACATAGGTGATTTCTAAATGTGTAATCCTATAGATACACTATCTTATATACCATGTATCAAACACAGAAACCATTAAAAGGTCATATTACCTCATCCTTATTGCTGAACGTTGTCTCATCATGAGAATGGACTTAATTATAGTTTTTGACAATGTTGAACCGCCATCAATGACTTTGTTTGATCTCCTTCAACCAAGATCTTAGGATCTCTAGTATTCTAGGAAGAGTTATAACCACGAATATATGAATAGTCCCATTCTCTTTGATGATATTCTCTTTTGTATGTGGATCTGACACGTTATCCTTTGTCTGTGCATAGTCAATTGTGATAATTCCACTAGAGAGTAGTTGACTAACGATATAGTGTCTTTAGTGTATATGATGAGACTTATCGTTATACATGAACCTACTAGATCTTCCTATTACTTATTGACTATCACAATGTACCGACACCATAAAGTGCCCGAGAATGTGCCACGAAAGTGCCTGAAATTTTAATTTTCATGTATCTAAAAATCCGTGCATGATATCGAAAATAAAACTTCATATTCTTGTTCATGAGGTCAAATTTAGGGGGAAAAGCGTCTTTAGAGCGAATGATTCACAATTTCAAATTTCAAAGTGATGATTTCCAGAATGGTATGTCGTGCGCCAATGTATTTTGCTGCCCAATTTTTCAGTTTGGTCCAAGACTTTTAAGTCTTGCGCCTAAGATTTCCAACATGAGATAATACCTATATTTAGCCATTTTCACCCTCATATCATACTAAACATTCCCAAAATAATCACTCAAAATTCAAGTGCCAAGACCCTCTCCGGATCTTAAGAGATTCAACCATGCTTCAAGACTCCATCTCCAATCTCCATCAAGTTCATCGCCAAAGCTAAGGTATGTAGGTTTATTTCATAGGTTCTTTTCACGCATGATGCCTAAGATTCCTTTTTACCTCAACTTGCATGATTTAAAGTCAATTTTACAAATGGATCTTACTTATTATAAAAATCACTGCACATTATGTTGGAGTTTATGAAAAGTGTTACTTTTTTGCTATGGTTTGAGTTATAAATCTAAGATCTATTGAAAGGATTGATGAAGGGTGTTGATGTATATTGTTTGAATGTGTTACCAAGTATTTATTGATGTCTTTACACTGATCTTTCTAGAATGATTTCATTCTTGAATTGCATGGGTTTACACTAGCATTACACATCCTCTAAGTGTTTGATAAAATGTCCGGTTATGGATTCTTTAGGAATTGAAGGTCCAATGTATATCTTATGAGTTGAATGACTATATGATGATGAAATAATGATGAGATGATGATGAAATGATGATGAAATGATAGTGGGATGATGATTAAAAGCAATGTATTTGTATGATGATGAAAAGAGTGTTATGTATATTATTATTATTATTATTATCTCTATATAGTGTTGGGGATGACCAAGCCTAACTCGACGGTTTGTAGGCCGGGGTAACCTATCGAGGGGTTGGTACCTTGGTCTCCTAGCTCGGGGGTGGTAGGCTCGGGTAACCTTATTGGTGGTGGGTACCCATTAACCTTGATGGGGAGTTTGTACTCTATCGACCTTGATGCAGGGTTTGTACTCTGTCAACATCAATGGGGGATTTGTACTCCATCAACCTCACGAAGGGTTCATACCTCATGCGCCTATCCAAGGGGGTGTTAGGACTTGGATTTCACTATATTGGTCACTCTTTACACTCGTATTATTTTCTATATAAGCATGATTTTACTTCAAGCATCATTAATACATGTCATATTGTTAGTATGCTATCTATTACTTATTATTATGCATTTGCCTGTGATGCCTAACTTTTGTTGCATTGCATCCTATACACTTAGTACATTTAAACATACTAACATACACTCTATGCTCATATAATATCACTATGTAGGGTCCAGCGCTTCTATTGATTCTCCTCGTGGCTAGATGGATTATTCAAGTTAGCTTATGGTGTGTCTTCAAGTCTAGGGACAATATATATCTTCTGTAGAACTTATGTTTAGACTATGTTTTGTATGTTTGGTTTATCTATTGTTATTATTATGAGGGTGGGCTCAATTGCTTGTCTTGGTCCCCCGCTAAGTATCTAAAGTTTAGATGAATTGTTGGACATATTATGTTTCTATGCTATGATCCTTGACTCTCTTGTTCTTGACGGTTATGATATGGAAGTTTACCCTTAGTTCAAATTTCCCTTATTTATGCTTATCTCTTATTGTTATTTTAATTGCTTCAGCAACCAAGGATGTGTAATGATATGCTATAAGGCTTGTTTGGGGTTCCTTCGGGTTCCCCACTTGCTGGTCATGTCTAGGCCCTAAGCTTGGGTCATGACAAAGTTTTTGTCAGAGCACTAGGTTGTTGGGTCCTCGATGTCCAACACACCGCGTAGATTAGAGTCTTATTCATGATTTTGAAGCGCGCCATAACTATGAATAGGAGGCTATGAGGCATTCTAGGAAATGTTTCACTTCTTCATGATCCATGTCGTGCGATGGAGTTAGGTCCCCTAGGGCTTATTTCTAATCCCAAACTATTACATTACATAATATCTCTCAAGAAGGGGATGAGATGCCCGATGTTGCTACCAGTATGTCAAAATTTCCTTTGGCTTTGATGTATTTTCATTGATCGGCCCGGTGTTCTAATATTCCTTTTATTATTCTTTTGGTTGCTAGTAGGGTTCATGTATGTCTGAAAATTTCTTGGGTGTCTATGTCATTGGTGACAAAGTTCATAGATGTTGTCCCATGTTCACATTGTATTAGGTTTTGCCTTGTGACTTGTTGGTTTTAGTGTGGTGGATTTTGATGCTATGCTTGGAATTGATTAGTTGTGTTGTTGTTGAGTCCACATTGAATGTATGTCCCGTAGAGTCATATTCTGCTTCCTTATTAAATCCGTCCTTGTGCAGGGACTTGTAAGGTGGATGCAAAGAGGTAAGTCCATTTCTTGTCTTAAGGTATAATTGATCTCTGAGGGTTGCCCCCATTTTCTTATTGCATAGGGTCTTGTCTTGTGATTTTGGCTAAACTTAGTTTGTTGGGTTAGAGGTCTTTAGTTGTTCGGCCACTTGCATGTGGTGGCTCTTTTGATTGTAGAACCCGTAAGATTGTAAATGATGGATAAGAATGGTCAATCTAATTGGTCAACTAGTATGGGTTAGTCACTTCTCTATGCTTGATCTTTGGTTCAGGTTTTGTTCCCAAGTGATGATGATGATAGGTGATATCTCTAAGTATCTTATCGGATTAGGAGTGAGTCGAGGATGTTGGATTTGTTTGGTTGACTTATGCACCGGCTATATTTATGGGTTTCATGAATAGGGTCTTTAGTCCCTACCTTGTTATGTTGTGGTGTTCTCTAGTGATGAAGTGTTGATTTATTTAGAGCTTGTGAACTATTTGGGGGTAGTGTTGCGAATCTTGAGGTAAGAAAAGTTGTATGCTAAGTATGTGAAGTGTGAAATGTGGTTAGAGTAGGTTACCTCCTTAGGTCATGTGGCATCGGAGGATGGTATTAAGATTGATCTTAAGGAGACGTATGTGATTAGAAATTGACCAAGACCTTTGAATCCCTTGGTTATTTGGAGTTTCTTGGGCTTAGCGGGTTACCACCAGAGGTTTTTTTCTTTGAATGAGTTCTCTTCTATTGCTTCTTCCATGACTAAGTTGACCTAAAGGAAGGATAAGTTGTCTTCGCTCCTATCTTATCCCTACTAGATGGGGTGGAAGGGTTTGTTGTGTATTGTGATGTCGCTCGGATTTGTTTGGGTTGTGTGTTGATCCAAGATGATTAATGGAAGTCTATGCTTTTAGATAATTTGAGATGCATGAGAAGGATTATCTGATCCATGACCTTGAGTTGGCCGTCGGGGCTTTTGCCTTGAAAATTTGATGTCATTGGTTGTATGGGGTGCATGTCGGGGTGGTTACCATTCACTAGGGTTTCTAACATGTGTTCACCCAAAGGGATCTTATCTTGAGACAAAGGAGGTGGTTAGAGATTCATAAGGATCATGATATGAGTGTGTTTTATCACCCAGGTAAGACTAATGTTATGGCGGATGCTTTTAATAGTGTGTCTGTGGGTAGCCTAGCTTATGATGATGGTGGTGTTATTGTTGTTGATGTTTTTAAATCTTCATTGGTTTATAACGTTAGAGAAAAGAAAGATCTGATCCCTCCTTGTTAGAATATAAAGCCTTGGTGAAAGACGGCAAGATGGAGGTTTTCCCCAAGGGGGAGGTGGCACCCTTAGGTACCAAGGTAGGCTGTGTGTACCTTGTGATGGCTTGATAGAGAGGGTTCCTGTTGAGGCTCATAACTCTTCTTATTCTATTCACCCCGGTGCTACCAAGTATATAGAGATTGAGAGATGTGTATTGGAAGGGAGGCATGAAGAAGGGCATTGGTAAATTTATTTCCAATCATCGTAGTTGTTAACAAGTCAAAGCCATGCAGCAAAGGGCAGGTGGCCTAACCCAAGATATAAAGATCACTAATTGTAAGTAGGAGGAAATGAACATGGATTTTGTAGTTGGATTACCCAAGACAAGAAAGGGCTTCAATTCCATTTGGCTTGTGGTTGATAGTGTGACGAAATTGGTTCCCTTTTTACCGATTAAGACTACTTATGGTGCCACAGAGTATGCTAAATTGTACATTCATGAGTTGGTGAGATTATTTGAGGATATACTTAGGGCTTGTGTATTGGAGTTCAAGAGTAGTTGGGGTGATCATCTTCCATTGATTGAAGTTTGCCTGTAACAATAGTTATCATTCTAGCATTTGCATGGTTCCTTTTGAGGCTCTCTATGGTAGATGATGTAGATCACTGGTTTGGTGATTTGAGGTGGGAGAGATGGCTTTGTTGGGTCTGGAACTGATCATGGGTGCTATACAGAAGGTAAGGTTGGTTAAGGAAAGGTTAGAACTGGCTCAATGTCATCAAAAATCCCAAACCAATGTGAGGAGGGGAGAGCTAGAATTCAAAGTTAGTGATTTGAGGGTAATTGAAGGATTCGCTCATGAAAGGTGTGGTTTAACTTGGTAAAGAGGGAATTAAGTTCATGGTTTGAGAGCCTTCATAGAGTGTTGAGGAAGATTAGTGAGGTTGCACACGAATGGGAGTTGCCTTTGGATAAGGATATATGTTTCGTCAGGTTCTTCATGTTTCTAGGTTAGGGAGATTTGTTGGTGGTTCAAGTGTTATAGGACTCCTTGAGGTTGTGGATGTTGTTGGGGATGAGTTGACCTATGAAGAGGTCCAGTGGAGAAGTTGGGTTGATATGAGTAAAGGTTGATTTGTGAGGGTGTAGTGCTTGCCAAGGCCCATTGGGAGAATTGTCTAGTCGATAGTATCTCTCGGGCAGCCGGAGTGGGCTTGGATGAGCAATATTCGTACCTCTTTCATTCTATTCAAGATTATGATAACACGTCAAGTCCGTATATGATTCCAAGTCTTATGGTTTATCCCCTTGTCATTGCATGCATTCATGTTCATGTTGACAAATTCATGGTGATTTTACAATTATGATGAGATTTTTGAAATGACCTTTAAGTGTATTGTTGCATCCTTATGTGGGCTGAAGTTGTCATGTTTGTGTTTCTTATATATATTTCTTTGACATTCGACGATGAATGTTCCTAAGGGGGAGATATTGAAACGACCCCAAAAGGTCCCCGAAATGTGCCTTGAAAGTGCCCGGAATCATAATTTTCAAATATCCCAAAATCCATGCGTGATATCAAAAATTCGACTTCATTTTCTTGTTTAGGGGTAAAAGTTAGAGGGAAAAGGGTATAACCCTGATTTTAGAGCGAATGATTCACAATTTCAAATTTCACAGTGACGATTTCTAGAACGGTATCCGGGTTTGGGGCGCGACGTGCCCCAACGTATTTTTCTACTCAGTTTTTTAGTTAAGTCCAGGACTTTTAAGTCTTGGGCCTAAGCTTTCCCACACAAGAAAATACCTATACTTAGTTATTTTTCACCGTCATATCATTTGAAACATTCCCCAATAATCACTCAAACCCTTTAGTCTTATATTTCTCACAAATTGAAGTGCCAAGACCCTCTCTGAATCTTAAGAGATTCAAACAAGCTTCAAGTCTTCATCTCCCGTCTCCATAAGGTTCATCTCCAAAGCTAAGGTACGTGGATTTCTTTCATGGGTTCCTTTCACCTATGATACCCAAACTTCCTTTTACCTCAAATTACATGATTTAAAGTTGATTTTACAAATAGGTCTTATCTATTGGGGTTTACGAAAATGTCACTTTTTTGCTATGTTTTGAGCAATAAGTCTATGATCTATTGAAATGATTGATGAAGGGTCTTGATGTATACTGTTTGAGGGTGTTAGCAAGTATCTATTGATGGATTTACACTGATCTTTATAGCATGATTTCACTCTTTAATTGCATAATTTTACACTAGCATTACACGCCCTCTAAGTATTTGATAAAATGTCCAGTTATGGATACTTGAGAATTGAAGGTCAATACATATTTTATAAGTTAAATGACTATATGATGATAAAATGATGATGAAATGATGGTGGGATGATGATGAAAAGGAATGTGTGTGTATAATGAAGAAAGAAGTGTTTGTGTATATGTATATATATGATATTATCTCTGTATAGTGTTGAGGATGACCAAGCCTAGCTCTGCGGGTTATAGGCCTGAGTAACTTATCAAGGGGTTGGTACCTTGGTCACCTAGCTCGGGGGTGGTAGGCCTGGGTAACCTCGTTGGGGGTTGGTAACCATCAACCCTAATAGGGGATTTGTACTCTGTCAACCTTGATAGGTGTTGTTTGTACTCTGTTAACCTCAGTGGGGGGTTTATACTTCATCAACCTCATGAAGCGGTTTGTACGTCATATGCCTATCCAAGGGGGTGGTAGGCCTTTGCTTGCACTATAATGGTCACTCCTTACACTTGTATTATGTTCTATATAAGCATGATTTTACTTTAAGCATCATTCATACATCTCGTATTGTTAGTCTGCTATCTTTTGCTTATGATTATGCATTTTGCTTATGATGCGTACCTTTTATTAAATTGCATCCTACATACGTAGTACATTCAAATGTACTAACACACACTCTATGCCTATATGATATCACCATGTAGGGCCCGGACCTGCTATTTATTCTCCTCGTGGCTAGACAGATTGTTCAAGTTAACTTATGGTGAATCCTCAAGTCCGGGGACAATATCTATCTTCTCCAAAGCTTATGTTTAGACTATGTTTTGTATGTTTGGTTTATCTATTGTTTTTAATATGAGGGTGTGGCCGGTTGCTTGTCTTTGCCCCTGCTAAGTATTTAAGTTTTTGGAGGTATTGTTGGACATATTATGTATCTATGCTATGAGCCTTGACTCTCTTGTTCTTGCTGGTTATGATATGGAAATTTACCCTTAGTCCCAATTTCCCTTGTTTATGCTTATCTCTTATTGTTATTTTAATTGCTTCCTTAACCAAGGATGTGTAATGATATGCTATGAGACTTGTTTGGAGTTCCTTCAGGTTCCCCATTTTTTGGTCACGTCTAGGCCCAAGGCTTGGGTCGTGACACACAATTTATGCAGATTGGAGCAATTGGTTTGGGATAAAATGGAATATCTTCTAAGAAATTTCAGAGCTATTCAATTTCTTCACCAGCCTTGTCTTAGGCTATTTACTCAGCCTCTATTATAGATCGAGCTAGATATGTTTTTTTGGATGATTTCCTTGATATTTCTCCTCCACCAATAGTAAAAACATATCCACTTATGGATTTGATTTTAGTTGACCTAATAATCCAGTTTGCATCACTATATCCATCAACCACTATTGGATACTTGCTATAATGCAAAGAAAAGCTTTGAGTATGCTCTAAGTACTCCGAAACTCATTTCATTTCCATCTAATGATTTTGGTTGGGGTTACTTATGTACTGACTCAATTTACTTAAAGCACAAACTATGTCTGGTAGTGTACAGTTAATGATGCACATCAAACTTCCCAATACTCTGACATAATCCAATTAAGACAGACTTTTGCCTTTATTCTTGGCAAGGTTAAGGTTCAGATCAATTAGAGTTTTTGCACTTTTGTAATTTAGGTACCTGAATTTTTCTAGTACCATTCTTATATAATCAGATTCAGACAACGATAGATCTTGAGAAGTTTTGTGAATCTCATTCCTAATATCAAGTATAGGTCTTTTACATCAAACTTACTAGCAAACATACGCTTAGTAGCCTTTATGTTAGCAATGCCATTACTCATTAGCATATCATCCACATACAAGCAAACAATTACAACTTTATTTGGAGTGTTCTTACTGTAAACCCATTCCTCGCACTCATTAATTTTGAAACCATTTGACAACATTGTTTGGTCAAATTTTGCGTGCCATTGTTTGGGTGTTCGTTTGAGTCCATACAAAGACTTAACAAGTCGGCACACCTTCTTTTCATTTCTAGGAATTATGATCCCTTCTGGTTGCTCCATATAGATTTCTCTCTCTAAATCTCCATTTAAGAAGGTTGTCTTGACATCCATTTGATGAATTTCTAGACCATGCACTGCAGCTAATGCTATTAATGTTCGAATTGACGTAATTCTCGTTACCGGTGAGTACTATAAAAGTAGTCAAGACCTTCCCATTGTCTAAATCCTTTAACAACAATCCTCTCTTTGTACTTGTCAATAGTGTCATCAACTTTCATTTTCCTTTTGAAAATCCATTTAGACCCTATAGGTTTATTTCCAAGAGGAAGACTAACCAATTCCCATTATGGATTCAATATCACTATTAACTGCCTCTTTTCCATATTCCACTTCTGAAGAAGTCCTAGCTTCTTTGAAGGTTCGAGGCTCATTTTCTAACAAAAATATTACAAAATCAGGTCCAAAGGAAGTAGAGGTATTTTGGCATTTTCTACACCTTGGATTTTCCTCTTTATGATCACTCACTTTTGCTTCTTCTCGAGGCCATTTAGTTCCTTCATTAGATGATTCATGTTCTTTCTTATATAGATACATTGTTTCAACAAATTCAACATTATTTGATTCAATTACTGTATTAACATGAATGTTAGAATTATCTAATCTTTGCACTAGAAATTGATATGCTTTACCATTCAAGGCATATCCTTTGAACACACAATCAACCGTCTTCGATCCTATTTTTGTCCTTTTAGGTTGAGGAATCCGGAACTTAGCCAAATGCCCCCACACTTTCTAGTATTCAAGGTTAGGCTTTCTCCATTTCATTTTTTCGTATGGAATAGATTGTATTTTCCTATGGGGAACTCAATTGAGTATTCGATTAGCCCTAAGGATAACTTCCCCCCAAAAGTTCTGGAGAAAACTAGAACTAATTTACGTGATATTCACTATTCCTTAAGTGTTCCATTTTTTTCTTTCATCAATTTCATTGGATTTTGGTGTGAAGGGGCTATTGTTTGATGAATAATGTCATGTTTCCGACATATTTCCTCAAAAGGAGATTCATATTCTCCGCCCCTATGACTCCTGATCACTTTTATCTTTTTGTTAAATTGTGTTTCAACTTCACTTTTCTATTGTTTGAATGCTTCAACTGCCTCATCCTTACTACTAAGTAAATAAACATAGCAATATCGTGTATAGTGGTCAATAAAAGTTATGAAATATCTCCTTCCACCGCGAGATGGTATTGACTTCATGTGACAAATATATGTGTGAATAAAGTCCAAGGGATTTGAACTCCTTTCTATAGACTTATAAGGATGCTTAACATATTTAGATTCCACACATACTTGATATTTTGATTGTTTGTTTTTAAACTTTGGCAATAGATTCAAATTACTTATTTTTCACAAGGTTTTATAATTTAGATGTCCTAAACGTGAATTCCATAGATCATTTGACTCAAGTAAATAAGAAGAAGTCTGAACTTTATTATTTTCAACAATCATTATATTCAGTTTGAAAAGACCTCCAGTTAGGTAGCCTTTTCCTACATGCATATCATTTTTGTTAATTACAACTTTGTCAGAAACAAGAACAAATTTGAATCCATTCTTAACCAAGAGACAAGAAGAAACTAAGTATTTCCTCATTTCTGGAACATGACAAACTTTGTTTAGAGTCACCATCTTGCTGGATGTCATCTTTAAACATACTTTGCCACAACCTTCAACTTTTGCTATCGAAGTATTTCCCATGTAAATAGTATCATCGAGTGATGCAAGGACATATGTTGCAAAGGCTTCATTTATAGCTCAAATATGTGAATTGGCACCAGAATCAAGCCACAACTCCATGGGGTTTCCTACCAAGATGCATTGAGTCAACGTGGCACATAGGTTCTCCACTTCTTCATTCTTCTAAATCATATCTGCTTGATTCTTCTACTTTTTCTTCCTTGAAGAGCGACAATCAATATCTTTGTGTTCAACCTTCTCACAGTTATGACAATTACCCCTCAACCTCTTTTTTGGCAGATTGCCTTTTGGTCCAAATGGCTTCTTTCTCTTTTTAACATTTGGTACTTCTTCAGCAATATTTTCCCCGGTTATTGTTGAGTTTATTTGTGACCTCTTTTGTGCTGCCTAATTTTCCTCTTCAATTCTCAAGCATACGATAAAATCTTCAACAGTCATCTCCTTGCATTTATGCTTCAAGTAATTCTTGAAGTCCTTCAAAAGTGGGGGTAACTTCTCAATGATGGCTGCCACTTGGAAAGCATCATCCACAACAAATCCTATATTAAAGATTATGTGAGTACTAAGAACAAATTTAATATGCTCAAACCAGGTATTAAATATATTTGTACATTCTGCAAGGAGATCATGAATTATAACCTGCAACTCCTGAACTTGGGCAACAACAGGTTTACTATCTACCATTTTGTAGTCTAGGAATTTTTTGCCATAATAAATTTTTTCATTTTGTCATCTTCAGTTTTGTATTTCTTTTCCAAAACACACCATAGTTCCTTGGATGTCTTCGTGTTACTATATAGACTTTACAGATCATCTTGTAGGCCACTCAGAATGTAGTTCCCAAATAGAAAATCTGAGTACCTCCAAGCTTCAGTCACCAAGAGGTCGTTCATTATATCGAGTTCCTTCATCCAGTTCAGGTGTCATGACCCATGCCTAGGGAAGTCACCCCCAAGCCTAGGGCTTAGAGTGACACGACGAATGGGAACCTGAAGGACCCAAACAAGCCTCTTTGCATATCAATCACATATCCTTGGTCGCGGAAGTAAAGTAAACCATAACAAGAGATATATAAAATGGGAAGTGGGACTAAGGGAATTCTTGAATATTAAGAAAGAATTAAAGTCAAGTTCATAATAGAATAACATCATAATATCCAACACACACCTCTAAACTTGGATAGAGCAGGGGCCAACACACTTTCTGGGCTCAGCCTCAACTTAATGTTAATATAAAAAAGTCTTATAAATTGACAAGAATAAAGTAGATAGTGTCCTCGAAATTAAGGACTCATGAAGCTTGTCTTTGAAGTATCTCACTAGCCACGTGGAGGATGATCAAGAGGAGCTCTGGTCCCTACATAGTGATATCATGTAGGTATAAAGTATGCATTAGTACGTTTGAATATACTAAATACATAGGATGCAATGCAAAAAGACATAAGCTATTATAATAAAAATGTATAACAATAGACAATTCATAAGTGTCATCGCAAAATGGCACGCATGGTCAATGCTTAAAGTAAAACATGTTCGTAAATCATTCAACTATTATAGATCATAAAACATATGTGGGAAAAGACCTCAACTGATGAAGAATAAGACCAAGCGAGCTACAACTTAAAATCCCGATGACTACCCCTCATTTGTAAAGAGGTGGTCTACTTGTCAAGGTATGCCATACTTCACCTTACGGGAACATGACCCATTTCATATGAAGTAACCTATCACAACCCAAGCCTATGGCCTAGACGTGACTGGCGAATTGGGAACCCAAAAGAAACCCCAAACGATCCTCATAGCATATCATTACACATCTTTATTCGCTGTACCAATATAAATCAACATAAGAAACATAAACAAGGGAGATTGGGACTAAAGGAGAGAGAGAATTAAATTTAAATAACTTGAATATCATAAGTGAGTCAAAGTTCAAGCATAATAACTATCTTCTCCAACAACACCTCTAACATAGAACTTAGCTGGGGCCAAGACAAGCAGCCAGGCTCACCCTCAAAGTCAAAGCGTACCAAAATGAAAGATAGTCTTTAATACATAGCATAGGAATGAAAACCAATGTCCCTGGAAAGGAGAACTCACCAACTAGCTTGAATGGATACCACTAGCCACGTGGAGGAGGGTAATGACCAAATTGAGCTTCGATTCCTACATGGTAATATCATGTAGGCATAGAGCATCTGTTAGTACGTTCGAATGTACTAAATATGTAGGATGCAACGCAACAAGAGATAGGCATCATAATCAAAATACATAACCATATGAAATAGTCATAATATAATAATATGGCATGTATGATCAATGCTTAAGTAAGACATACTTAAGTAACTCATACTCATATAGGATATCATATGTGTAGAAGAGACCAAGCTAGAGCTTCCAATGTACAAACACCTTGGTAGGTTGATGATGATATCACCTATCACCCTGGTGTGTGAGGTACAAACCCCTCATCAAGGTTAGTGATAATTTCACATATCACCCTGGTGTGTCAGGTACAAACCCCTCATCAATGTTAGTGATAATCTTACCTATCACCCTGGTGTGTGAGGTACAAACCCTTCATCTAAGTTAGTGATAATAACACCTACACCTTGGTGTTTGAGATACTAACCCCTCAACTAGGTTACCCGGGTTCTAAGTCCCCCTATATCGGGCATGGTCTAATGTAACACTTTATATAATTCATCATATACATAAGCTCATTTTATCATCATAACATTATCATATCATATCTCATGATTTGGAGCTTCAATTCCTCTAGAAACCATAGCCGGACATTTTATCAAATACTTGGTGGGTGTGTAATAGGGGTAAAAGACCATGCAATTTAGAGATGAAGTCACGCAACAAAATCTATGGTAAAACCATCAATCAACAGCAAGACCCTCAAGCAATATACGTCAAAATCCCTCATCAAATCTTACAATAGATTCGACATTTGTAGCTTAAAACATAGTAAAACAGTCACAACTTTACTGAACTTTAACATAGTTCATAGACATTTTTATACTAGTAAGCCCATTTGTAAAATTGACATTAAATCATGGAAATTGAGTAAATAGGAGATTAGGGCACCATGGGTGGAAGGACCCAATGTCTAAAACCTATAAACCTTAGTATTGGAGAAACTCTTGGTGAAGATTGGAGATGGAGACTTGAAGCTTAAAGGAGAACCTTGAAATCCGAATGAGGGTTTGAGACATGAATTTTGAGAGAAATATAGGACTAAGGGTATGAGGGTTTGAGACTTGAATTTTAAGAGAAATATAGGACTAAGGGTTTGAGTAAGTATGGGAAATGACTTGGGTAATATGTGGGTGAAATAATGCTAAGTATAGGTGTTTTCTCGTGTGAGAAGGCTTAGGTCCAAGACATAAATGTCTTGGACCGAAAATTAAAAATTTTACAGAAAATATAGTGGGGCGCATCACACCCCAGATGTGGAGAAGCCACTGGAATGCGTCACTTTGAATTTTGAAATTTTGAATCGTTCGCTCTAAAATAAGGGTTAGACCCTTTCCCCCCTAATTTTGACCCCCTGAACACGAATATAAGGTTGGATTTCCGAAATAACGCGTGGATTTTGAGATATATGGAAATTAAAATTTTAAGCACTTCCGAGGCATATTTTCGGACACTTTTTGGGGTTGTTTCATTATCTCCCCCTTGGGAACATCCCCGAATGTAAAAGAAACATATATAAGAGGAGTGATCATGAACAAATCAGCCCCAGAAAGAATGTAACATTATTTTTACAACACCATTTTCAAAATCCCAACATAAGTGTAAAATCATCATAAACATGTCAACTTAAACATGAATGCATATGAATGACATGGGGCTGATACATAAGACTTGGAATCATAGAAACGACTTGACATATCATCATAAGCTTGAATAGGATGAGCGAAATACAGATATTGCTTCTCCATGCCCGCACTGACTCCTCGAGAAACACATATGAATAGATGACTCTTCCAAAGGGCCTTAACGAACACTACATCCTCAATAATCAACTTCTCTAGTCATCCATCTAACAACTCCCCCGGGACCTCCTTCTAAGACAACTAATCCTCCACCTCAGCCATAACTTCAAAGAGTTCTATAGCACTAGAATAACCAACAAACTCCCTCAACCTATAAGCATGACAAACTGGATAAACCATACCCCTACCATAGGCAATTCCTCGACTTAGGCAACCTTACAAACCTCCCTCTACACTCTATAAGGACTCACAATCCTCAACTCAATTGCCAACCTTAAATACAGCTAACCTACTTGTTGCCACGAATTACCATCTCCCCTTTGGGAGAAAAGCTCCTCTCTACCATCTTTCCATCCAAAACTTCCAACTCTAATAAGGCAGAATCAAGGCCTTACTTAAGCTAGACCTTCTCAACCAGCAGAAGATTTGGAACCACCAAGAACACTATACTACCATTCTCAAGTTCCCTCAACCTAACTTCCAACCTAAACAACCGATGGACCCCGACTAGTCTCCTCCTTGCTACCATCAACAACACATGCTAGGCTACCTAAAGCACCGACTGCAACATTAGCCTTACCAGGGAAACAAAATGCACACTCATTCATAACCCTTAATGAATTCTAACAACCTTCTTGATATCCACAATGCACACCTATCATATTTAGCAAACAACCTCTTATCCTCAAAGACTTGCAACACTACCCCCAAATGATTCACAAGCTCTAAACTAATCAATACCTCATCACTAGAGACTACCACAAACATATCAAGGTAGGGTTTTGTGACCATATTCAAGAACCCACAAACACCACTGGTGCATAAGTCAACCAAACAACCCCATCAATACTAATAATGCTCACTCCTCGTTCAAAAAGACACTTAGGGATATCACCTAACCTAATCCTCACCTAGGGACAAAACCCGTACCAATGATCAATCTTAGAGAAGTGACTAACCCATTGCAGTTTTGACCATCCTCAACCATCATACTATAACCTTGCGGGTTCTACACTCATTGGAAGCATGCTATGTCAGTAGAACAAACTACCTCAAGACCTCCAACACCTCAAACTAAATCCAATTGAGATCACAAGACAAGACCCTACGCAATGATAACATAGGGCAACCCTTATAGATCTCTTTTAGCCGCTATACACTAACACAACCATCCGAACACACACATCAATCCTATTAGCACAAAGGAATAACACAAGAGATAGCAACTCTCGGACCTGTCAAATCACCCTACCCAAAATGTCAGTCACAATATTGGCCTTAATTAGGGTCAACTAAGTCATAAGAGGAGCAATAGAAGAGAACCTACTCACAAGCTCCGATAATAGTCCGCTAAACCCAAGAAGATCCTGATACCTAAAGAAGTCAAGGTCTAGGCTAATCTCTAATCACCTACATCTTACCAGGGTCTACCTTAATACCATCACCCAGCATCATACGACCTAGGAAAGCATCTTCTTACAACCAAAATCCCCATTTCTCCTATTTGGCATCCAACCTTCTTCCTTAAACTTTGTAGTACTACCCTCAAAAGACTCACATGCACTACTTCATTAGGGAACTCAAACCATCATATCATCACCAAAACCACCATAATCCTATTAGAGTAGGGACTAAAGATATTAATCATAAGACTTATAGGCATAACCGGTGTACCAGTCAAACCAAAAGACGCTACCCCAATTTCAAAATATTAGAAAGAGATATTCAAGGCCTCGTCTACCACCATCAACAATTCTATAAACAAAACAACTTAGGTTAAATACCTCTAATTCTCGTAAGGTGATAAAATGCAACCCCCTAGAGACCAATTGTACCAATGACAAGAAATGTACCTACCTCCCTTGCTACCATTTGACAACCTCCCCCTCAAGAACGAGCTCATTAGGGATTTGGGATCTAACTCTACGAGTCCTACCACCCCTGAAGGCAAAACATGCATGCAACCATCCCATTCCAATAATGACATCAAAATCCATCATGCCAACTCCTACAAGCCATAAAGTATGACCTAATGCAATATAAACCCAGATCAATACCTATGAACCTTCTAGCAACAATATACTAAACCAAAAAGGTAGACACCAAAGATTGACATATAAACTCGTGACACACGAGAAGCCTATTAGCAACCAAAGAGAATAATGATACAAATAGTGGCCCACTAGGTCCGTCTATCCAAACACATCAAAGCCAAAGTAAATTTTAACATACTGGTAATAATACCAGGCACCTTATCCCTTCCTTGAGCCTCTTGAACAACATGACAACCTCGATCTAAAGGTCAACTATCCTTACACCTCTTTTGAGAATACGGACAATCGACTAGCTTGTGACCGACTTCACTATACCCAAAATAAGCATTTGTCTTCTTCAAGTATGGGCCGCCATGGTTCTTTCCACACTTTTGACAGTTGGGATTAGTCATCCCCCCATCACTTCCTTTACTCTTGTTGCCTTTATGGGGGCAATCATTCTTCCTATGCCCCACTATACCACAACCCAAACAAGCATTGGTGCCTTTCAAACATGGGCCTCTATGAAACTTACCATATGTTAGACACATAGCATCACTTCTATCTTTGAGACTTTAGAACTTTCCTTCAATACGGGCCCTCTTGGACACACAACCTCTCCTCCTACCCATTGAAGTCTTGGGAGCACTCACTTCAAGATCGAAGGGAGTTGCCAATTTTGTCACCTCTCTGGCCAATATCCATAGAGCATTGCAAACCTCCGCATTTGATACCTCATCGTCCTGACTAGCTTAGTACATATCCTGAAATTTAACTGTTAGGGATTAGCAATAAGTCTTAGGGAACCTAACTCTATCGCATGACATAGACCATGATGAAGTGAAATATTCCCTAGAAAATTTCATAGCCTCTTACTCATAGTTGTGGTGTACAACACAACCATGAATAAGACTCTAATCGACACGGTATGTTGGACACCAAGGATCTAACAACCTAGTACTCTGATACCATCTTTGTCATGACCCAAGCCTAGGGCCTAGATATGACCGGCTAATGGGGAACCCGAAGGAACCCTAAACAAGCCTCATAGCATATCATCACATATCCTTGGTCGTGGAGGCAAGATAAATCAACATAAGAAACATAAATAAGGGAAATTAGGAGAAAGAAAGAGAGACTTATATTTAAATAGCTTGAATATCATAAGTGAGTTAAAGCTCATTCATAATACAAAGTTTCTCCAACAACACCTCTAACATAGAACTTAGAAAGGTCCATGACAAGCAACCAGGCTCACCCTATAGTCAAAGTATACCAAAAGGAAAGATAGCCTTTAATACATAGAATAGGAATGAAAGCCAATGTCCCCAGAATAGAGGACTAACCAACTAGCTTGAATGGATATCTCTAACCACGTAGAGAAGGAATGATGACCAAATGGAGCTTCGGTTTCTCCATGGTAATATCAAGTAGGCATAGAGTATGTTAGTACATTTGAATGTACTAAGTATGTAGGATGCAACACAACAAGAGATGTGCGTCATAATCAAAATGCATAAGCATAGGCAATAGACATAATATAATAATATGACATGTATAATTAATGCTTAAGTCAAACATGCTTAAGTAACTCATACTCATATAGGATATCATATGTGTAAAATAGACCAAGCTAGAGTGTGCAAAGTACAAACCCCTTGGTAGGTACAGGATAATATCACCCCCTGGTGTGTGAGGTACAAACCCTTCATCAAGGTTAGTGGTAATTGCACCTATCAGCCTGGTGTGTGAGGTACAAACCCCTCATCTAGGTTAATATTAATTGCTCTTACCACCCTAGTGTTTGAGATACTAACTCCTCAACTAGGTAACCCGGGCTCTTAGTCCTCCCAAGCATGGTCTAATGCAACACTTTATATAGAATTCATCATATACGTAAGCTCATTTCATCATCATATTATCATTCATATCATATCTCATGCCTTAGACCTTCAATTCCCCAAGAAACTATAGCCGAACATTTTATCAAACACTTGGCGGGTGTGTAATGGTGGTACAAGACTATGCAATTTAGAGATAATATCATGCAAGAAAATTCATGGTAAAAACATCAATCAACACCTTGCAAGACCCTCAAGAAATATGCATTAAAATGCCTCATCAAATCTTACAATAGATTCAACATTTATAGCTCACAACATAGCAAAACAGTCACAACTTTACATAGCTTTTACATAATTCATAGACATGTTCATACTAGTAAACCCATATGTAAAATCAATATTAAATCATATAAATTGAGTAAAAAGGAGATAGGGAACCATGGGTGGGAGGACCGAATGTCTAAATCCTACATACCTTAGCATTGGAGAAACTCTTGGTGAAGATTGGAGATGGAGACTTGAAGCTTGAAGGAGAACGTTGAAATCCAGATTAGGTTTGATGCTTGAATGTTGAGAGAAATATAGGAATAAGGATTTGAGTGAGTATAGGGAAATGTCTTAAGTGATATGTTGGTGAAATATTGCAAACTATAGGTGTTTTCTCATGTGGGAAGGCTTAGCCCCAAGGCTTAAAAATCTTGGACCGAAAATTATAAACTAGACAGGAAATAAATTGGGGCGCGTTGCGCCCCAGACGCGGAGAAGTCATTGGAATGCGTCACTTTGAATTTTGAAATTGTGAATCATTTGCTCTAACATCGGGGTTAGAACCTTTTTCCCCCTAATATTTACTCCCTGACATGAATATGAAGTCGAATTTTTGTAATAACGCACAGATTTTGAGTTATAAGAAAATTAAAATTCCGGGCACTTCCGAGGCATATTTTCGAGCACTTTTTGGCATCGTTTTATAACCCTCCATATGGGAACATTAACCATTTCGGAAAGGTTTTTATGAGAAACTTTGCCTTATGGGAAAACAACCCATTTCGGGAAGGACCTCAAGAGAGAGTGCACTAATTGGATCCACTGGTAAAGTAAGGGTAAAGTATACTCCTATGTTGGCCCATAGTTTGTGGAAAGGAATATGAACTCATGGAGATAGTCCATGTACAACCAATCCATTGGTGCTAAGCCTAATGCAACGGAATAATTGAAATAGTCACACTTTAGCAATTTTTAAGAAACATGGAAACATGACATGAGCAGCTCTAAAACATCTTTTACCTCTAATAGTGAGCCTAACTTTAAAACAAAAGAATAGATCATCATCAAATATTACCTTTGAATTAACATCAAAGGCCCACAAGAGGTAAAATCATTGAAAAAGGGCTTAATCCAATATTTACAACATCATAGAAATTTTCATGAATTCAATACATATTTGAAAGCCCATAATCATCATGAAGTCATTTGACTCATAAAACAGGCAATAGATCATCAATAACTCAACAATCTTTGTCAAGACATTTTATCAAACGCTTGGTGGGTGTATAATGGTTGTCCAAAATAATGCAATTCAAGAGTTTAATAATATAAGAAAAATCAATGCAAATCAACCGACCAACACATAGTAAAACGCACACGTAAGATACCTTAAAATGCATCATCAAATCTCATAATAGATCACAGTTTCATAAGTCAAAACATGCATAGTCTCAATAAACAAAACCCATTCACAGTACAAGCTTGAAATAGATCGTCATATGTAATAAATCAATATTTCATAAAACCTCAACATATTTTATACTCAAAATCCATAATAGAAGATACCCATAGATAATATAACTTGAAAACATGCAATTTTCATAAAAATAGATATTGGGCTCCATGGGTTAAATGACATAATGGATGAAACCCACATACCTAAATTTGGGGATTCATTGATGTAGACTTGAAGAAAACTTGAAGCTTGAATGGAGTTGTTGAAATCCGTAATTAATCTTGATACACTTGAATTTGGAAGAAATATTTGGTTAGTTCTTGCAGAGCATCTTGAGAGGGTCTTGAGTGATATAAAGTTAAAAAAATGGGTAACTATAGGTGTTTTCACACATAAGAGGGCATGGCGCCATGACCCCAAGGCCCTTGGGCCGAAATGAAGAACCAAGGGAAACAATACAATCATAGACCAGATGCAAAGTTCCTTCGACACTAAATCGCGCCCCTGGTGCGTCCCGATCATGGCGCGAAAGGCCACTGGAAACCAAATTTTAGAGAAAATCATTTTTAGCTACAGGTCCTCTAAAATTGGGGTTATAACCATCTCCCACTCAATTTTTCCCCGTGATCAAGAATATGAAATCGTATGTTTGATATCATGCACGAATTTTGAGATATATGAAAATTACGATTATTGGCATTTTCGTAACACATTTTTGAGGCGTTTCAAAATCTACCCCTTGGGAATATTCATCCCCGATTGTCAAAGAAATGTACATAAGAGAAGTGATCGGGAAGATTTAAGCCCAACATGGATGTAACAAATGCACTTAAGCATCGTTTTCAAAAATCTCAACATGAATGTCAAAAATCACCTTAAACTTCTTATCATAAACATGAATTCATGAAGGATGACATAAGGGCTAAAACTTAAGACCTAAAATCATCCAGGGGAACTTAAATTCATACCTTTGGCTTGAGTAGAGTGGAAGAGATATGGATATCGCTTTTTCATGTCCGCCTCGGCTTCCCATATGGCACTTTCAACTAGTTGGTTCCTCTAAAGGACCTTGATGAAAGCTGCATCTTTGTTTCTCAACCTCTTCACTTGTCTATCCAAAATCTCCACCAGGACCTCCTCATAAGTCAAATTATTTTCTACAACATCCATAACATCCAAGGGCACTATAGCACTTGGGTCACCCACACACTTTCTCAGCATGGACACATGGAAGACTGAATGTACCATGTCCATCTCCATGGACAACTACAACTCATATGCAACCTTACCAATCCTCCTCAACACTCTATAAGGACCCACAATCCTTTGGCTTAACTTCCCTTTCTTGCCAAATCGGACCACACCCTTCACGGTTGAGACCTTTAAATAGACCCAATCACCAACCTTAAACTCTAGATCTCTTCTCGTCACATTAGAATAGGACTTTTGTCTACTTTGGGTTGTATTTAATCTTTCCCTTATCAATCTCATCTTCTCCAAAGCTTCCATAACCAAATCTGGACCTAACAAGCCACCTCACCAACCTTACCAAGATACCTCCCCGTAGTCTCTAACCATTCTCATGGAATCAGGAAGAATAGGATAGGATTAATCATGAGCCTCCCTCAAAATCAACTCCCTCAAGTCATCAACATCACATACACATAATCTATCTTGGTACCTAAGGTACCATCTCCGGAGAAAACGTCCACTCTACCATCCTTCACCATGGTCCTCAACTCTAGCAAGGTGGGATCAAGATCTTGTTTTGACTTAACTCCTCTGATCAACGAAGATTTCGAACCATCAACAACCACAAACCCTTCTAACCCTTCCGGTAGAGTTAATATAGGAACTGAGACAAGCTTATCTTTCATAGTTTGGAAAATCTTTTCATACTTATCAGTCCACACAAATTTTGTCTTCTTTTGTGTCTATTTAGTCATTGAAGAAGAAATAGAAGAGAAAGCATTCACAAACCTCCGGTAATAACCCACAAAACCCATGAAGCTTCTAATGTCCAATGGAGTCAAAGGTCTATGCCAATTTCTAATTACCTCTGTTTTCTTAGAATCCACCTTAATACCATTACCCGACACCACATGTCCCAAAAATGCAACCTTATTCAATCAAAACTAACATTTCTCATATTTTACATACAACCCTCTCCTCCCTCAAGATTTGCAACACCACCCTCAAGTGATTCACATGCTCCTCCTCAATATGGGAATAGATAAAGATATAATCAGTAAAAACCACCACAAACAAGTCAAGGTATGGTCTACAGGCCCTATTCATGAGATCCACAAATACAGTCAGTGCATTAATCAACCCAAAAGACGTAACCACAAACTCAAAGTGCCCATACCTAGTCTCGAAAGTCATCTTGGAAATGTCACACTCCCTCACTTTCACTTGGTGATACCCGGACTGAAGTCAACCTTAGAAAAGTGACTGCACCTTGAAGTTGATCAGAAAGGTCATCAATCCTTCTAGAGGGTACTTGTTCATTATAGTGACTCTATTAAGTTGCCGGTAATCAATGCACATTCTAAGAGAACCATCTTTCTTCTTCACAAATCACACTGGTGCACCCTAAGTTAACTAACTAGGCCTTATAAAATCCTTTTCCAACAAATCCCTCAATTTCTCCTTCAACTCCGTCGGGGCCATATGGTAAGGGGAATAAAAATGAGTTGAGTATTGGGAAGGAGGTCTATACCAAAATCTATTTCCCTTTTTGGGAGGTATACCGGGAAGCTCATAGGAAATACATCAAGAAACTAATTAACTAATAGAACCGACTCAATAGTAAGGACTTTGGACTCCACATTCCTAACCCTCACAAGTATGATAGAGACAAACCTTAGATATCAACTTTTGGGCCTTATGACAAGAAATGAATCTGCCCTTGGCCACCACATCAAAACTTTCTCACTCAAGGACGGACTTATTAAGGAATTGGAATTTAACCATATGGGTTCTACTATCGATAGAAACATAATATGCATGAAACCAATCCATCCCAAGAATGACATCAAAATCCACCATATCTAATTTTGTAAAATCACAAGGCAAAGTTTTATGCAAAATGAACATGGGACAATTTCTATAGACTCTTTTAGCAATAATGAACTTACATACGAGGGTAGACACTTCATTAGGTTGACACAACAATTTGGGACTAACCCGAAGATTTTTAGCAACAAAAGGAGTAACAAAAGAAAGAGTGGCACCCGAGTCTATCAATGCATACACATCAAAATCAAAACTTTTTAACATACCAATGAAGCATTACTCCAAGTCTAGTGACCCATAGAGAGGTATGGTTGCGCACGCCGACGGTCATCATCATAGTCTTTAGTAACCCATGACAACATCTGGACTCGTGATCCTTTGCACCATACTCAATACATGCACTTGAACCGGCCAAACAATATCCTAGATAGTGCTTCCTATACTTGTGGCACAAAGGATAAGTTTGAGCATCAACACCCTTACCCTTCTTTTGAGCATATAAACAAGAAACAATCTTATGAACCATCTTGCTACATCCATAGCATGCACCCGTGTTCCTTAGACATTTGCATTATGATTTCTCTTACATTTTGGGCACCTAGGATAGGTCATCCCACTATTGCCACTGGGCTTAGCATATGGGAGCCTCCCTTCAAATTACTCCTTTCTTCTACTTTCCTTTGAGGTCATCGAGAAGGCCCTCCTCTTATTCCCAACACCGCCACACTTGAAGCAATATGCAGTCCCCACCAAACACTTTCCTTGATGTTTCTTACCATACCCATGGCAAGTGGCAAAATAGGTCCTTTTCTTTGTGCACTTAGGCACCGATAGTCTAGTAGAAGATGAAGCACCCTCAACTCGGGCTCTCTTGGCCTTTTTCTCTCCCTATTATCATTTGAAGCCTCGGGGGCAACCACTGACTAGTTGAGTTGGGCAGTCATAACTTTGGCTAATATCCGTAGAGCATTGTGAACCTCCACATTAGAAATGTCACCGTTCTGAATAGCTTGTGATATGATCTGAAATGTAATGCAGGACATAGACCATGAAGAAGTGAAATATTTCCTAAAACGCCTTATAGCCTCCCATTCATAGTTGTTGCGCTATTCACTACCATGAATAAGACTTTAATCAACACAGTAAATTGGGTTTCGAGGACCATTAACAACCTAGTGATCTGATACCAAGTTTGTCACGAGCCAAACCTAGGGTCTAGACGTGACACGGCGAATGGGAATCCAAAGGGACCCAAACAAGACTCTTCGCATATCAATCACGCATCCTTGGTCGCGGAAGTAAAGTAAACAATAACAAGAGATATATAAATGGGAAGTGAGAATAATGGAAGTCTTGAATATAAACAAAACATAAAAGTCAAGCTCATGATACAATAACATCATAACATCCAATATACACCTTTAGACTTTGTATGGAGCTGGGGCCAAGACACTTTCCGGACTCACCCTCATTTTCATTTCAGATGTTCAACATGAAGAAGTCTTAGAAATAACAAGAGAAAATTAGATAGTGTCCTCGAACGTGGGGACTCACCAAGCTTGTCTTTGAAGTATCTCACTAGCCACACGGAGGATGATCAAGTGGAGCTCCAGTCCCTATGAGGTGATATTATGTAGGCATAAAGTATATGTTAGTATATTTGAATGTACTAAGTATGTAGGATACAATGCAACAAGACATAAGCCATTATAATCAAAATGCATAACAATAGACAATTCATAAGTGTAATCTCAATATGGCTTGCATGGTGAATGCTTTAAGTAAAACATGCTCATAAATTATTCAGCCAATATATATCATAATACATATGTGGGAAGTGACCTCAGCCGACAAAGAATAAGACCAAGCAAACTATAACTTGGAATCCCAATGATTACCCCTTATCGGTAAAGAGGTGGTCTACTTGCCAAGGTAAACCATACTTAACCTTACAGGAACATGACAATTTGGTATAAAATAACCTTCCTTAAGGAATCATGACCCATTCCAGAAAGGATTTTACGAGAAACTTCGCTTTACGATAACATAACCCATTTCGAAAAGAACCTCAACAGATAGTGTACTAAATAGATCCACAAGTAAAGCAAGGGTAAAGTATACTCCTATATTGGCACATTGTTTTTGGAAAGGAATATGAACCTATGGAGAAAGTCTATGTCACACCCAATCCATTGTACTAAGCGTAATCCCACGAAATAATAATCACACTTGAGCAATTTGCAAGAAATATAGAAACATGATATGAGTAGCTCTAAAACATCTCATACATCTAATGGTGAACGTAACTTTAAAACATAAGTATAGATAATCATCAAACATTACCCTTGTACTAACATCAAAGGCCCACAAGAGGTAAAATCTTTGAAAAAGGTCTTAATCTGACATTTACAATATCATAGACATTTTCATGAATTAAATACATTTTTGAAAGCCCAAAATCATCATGAAGTCACTTAACTCATAAAACATGTAATAGATCATCAATAACTCAAGAATCCTTGTCAAGACATTTTATCAAACACTTGGTGGGTGTATAATGCTTATTCAAAATCATGCAAAATCAAGAGTGTAATAATATGAGAAAACTCAATGCAAACCAACCAACCAACATATAGTAAAACCCTCATGTATGATACCTTAAAATCCATCATCAGATATCCTAATAGATCATAGTTTAAAACATGCATAGTCTCAATTGACAAAACTCATTCATAGTACAAGCGTGAAATAGATAGTCATGTATAATAAATCAACATTTCATAAAACCACAACATAATTTATACTCTAAATCCATGATAAAAGATACCCATAGATAATATAACTTGAAAACATGCAATTATCATAAAAATAGAGATTGAGCTCCATGGGTGAAAGGAACCGATGGATAAAATCCACATACCTAAATTTTGGGAATCTTTGATATAGACTTGGAGGAGACTTGAACCTTGAATGGATATATTGAGATCCAGAATTAATCTTGAGACACTTGAATTTGAATGAAATATTTTGTTAAGTCTTGGAGAGGGTTTTGACAGGGTCTTGAGTGATATAGAGTTGAAAAATGGCTAAGTATAGATATTTTCACGCATAAGTGTACATGGGGTATGGCATGACCCCCAGGCCCTTGGGACAAAATGAAAAACCAAGGAAAACAATACACTGGCCCACGCCCTTGGTGCATCATTAACCAGATGCGAAGTTCCTCCAACACTAATCCGCGCCCCTGGAACTTCACGGTCAGGGCACAGATGTCCACTAGAAATCAAATTTTTGCAAAAATCATTTTTCACTATATGTCCTCTAAAATCAGGGTTGTACCTAATCTCCACTCAATTTTGTCCCCTGATCAAGAACATGAAGTCGGATTCTTGATATCATACATAGATTCTAAGATATATTGAAATTACGATTATGGACATTTCAAAAGCACATTTTTAGGGCTTTTTTGGGGCTTTTCAAGGGCCTAGGCGTGACATGGTGAATGGGAACCCCAAGGAACCCAAAAAAACCTCTTAGCATATCAATAACACATTCTTGGCCATGGAAGTAAAGTAAATAACAACAAAAGATATAGTAAAAATGGAAGCGGGACTAAGGGAAGTCTTTGATAATTATTAAAGCATTAAATAGTCAAACTCAAGAATAAGGACATCATAATTCTAACAACACCTCCAATATGGAATAGAGCGGGGGCCAAGACACTTTCTGGGCTCACCCTCATAGTAACAAATGATCGATATAAAGAAGTCTCAAAATACTAAGGATAATAAACATAGTGTTCTCGGATTTGAGGACTCGCCAAAGCTTGCTTCAAAGGATTGTACTAGCCACATGGAGGATGATCAAATGGTGCTTCGGTCCCTACTTTGTAATATTGTATAGGCATAGAGTACACGTTAGTATATTTGAATGCACTAAGTATGTAGGATGAAATGCAACAAGACATAAGCCAATATAGTCAAAATGCATAATAATATGCAATAGATAAGTGTAATCTCAATATGGCTTGCATGATCAATGCTTGAAGTGAAATATGCTTGTAAATCATTCAACTTGCATAAAACATAATACATGTGTGCGAAGAGACCCTAATCGAGAAAAGTAAGACCAAATGAGCTATAACTAATCCCGATGATCACCCTGTATCAGTAAACAGGTGGTATACTTCCTAAGATAAACTATACTGCACCTTACGGGGAAGTCGTCCCATTTTAGGGAAGTAACCCTCTTTATGGGAACCCATCCCATTTCGGAGTGGATTTCATGATAAAGTGCACTAAATGGATCCACTAGTATAGCAAGGGTAAAGTATAATGCTATGTAGGCACAAAGCTTGAGGACAGGAGTATGGAACCTTTAAGATTGTCCACACCGACATCCATCGGTGCTAAGTCTAATCCTATTGAATACTTGAAATAATTATACTTTAATCATAACATAAATAGCTGGTAAGAACATGACTTGAGTAGCTCATAAAAAAGCTTGACCTCTAATGGTGACCCTAACATGAAACACGAGAGTAGATCTTAATCATACATGAACCCTTGCTTTAACATGAATGGCTCACAAGAGGTAAAAATCTCGAAATAGAGCTTAACTTGATACTTTGAAAATCATAGATACTTTTCATGAATTCAATATATACTTGAAAGCCCTTAATCATCATATAGTCAATTGACTTATAAATCATTGGATAGATCATCAATAGCATGAGAATCCTTGTCATGACATTTTATCAAACACTTGGTAGGTTCTTAATGCTTGTTAAAAATCATGTAATTCAAGTGTGAAATTATATGAGAAAACTCAATCCAAATTAACACACCATTATATAGCAAAATCCTAATGCAGGGTACGTTGAAATCCATCTTCAAAACGCATAATCGATCATAGTTTTATAGCTCAAAACATGCACAATCTCAAAACAGATATTCAAATCATTGTATAAGCTTTAAATAGATAGTCATGCATAATCAGTAAATATTTCATAAAACCCCAACATGATTCATGCTCATAATTCGTAATAAGAGATACCCATAGGTAATATAGCTTGAAAATATACAATTTTAAAAAATAGGAAGATTGGGCTCCGCGGGTGAAAGGATCCAATGCATGAAACACACATATCTCAAACATGGATTTTCTTGAGATGAGCTTGAAGAGAACATAGAGCTTCAAAAGTATCCTTGGCTTCCAAAGTTAAGCTTGAAATCCTTGAAATTTGAATGAAATATTTGATTAAGTCTTGGAGAGGTTTTTGTGAGGGTCTTGAGTGATATAGAGTTCAAAAATAGTTAAGAATGGGTTTTTTTCACGCGTAAGTGGGCATGGAGCTATGACCCAATGCCCTTGGCCAAAATAGAATAATTAAAGAAAATCCAACACTTGTCTGTGCCATTGGGGCGATACGGACCCATCGCGAAGGCCAAGTTACACTAGTCCGTGCGCGGCCTAGGCGCAGACAGACACTGTCTTGCAAAAAATTGGCAAAACTTATTTTTCACGATTCTTCTAAAATTAGGGTTATAACCATTTTCCACTCAATTTAGCCCCTTGATCGAGAATATAAAGTTGATTTTTTGATATCACGTACAGATTTTTGAGATATATAGAAATTACGTTTATGGCATTTTCGAAGCACATTTTCGGAGCATTTCAAAAGGAACATTCTCGTTAATGTATCTCTGTAGACTTAAGGTAGTCAAGTAGAAGAACATCTTCTACTGCCACATTTTGAAATCAACCTCGATAAATTTTTCAGGTTTTGTCTGCATGTGGAATTGTAAGGGCAACATTTGAACGACTTAAAGACGTAGCAGATGGTATTGTAGCAGTCGTCTTTCCAACATTCACTTCATTGGAGTTAGTAATTTTTTCTGTCATAAATAGACAAATACTCAATTCTTAGAAAGGAAGAAAAAAAATAAATGTTAAATTCCATAAGCATTTTAGTCCCTTTGTATTCAACAAATAAAAATCAGAAACAATAATATAGTAATCAAAATTATTAAACTACTATGAATCCATAGAATACACTATGTCCCCACAAAGAACTTTATTCCCTCACTGTACCCGAGGTTAAGGATTATTTTCACCCAGGATTAAATAGATTAACAACTACAGAATAACAATACCTCAAATTCTTGTAGTTATCGGTGAACTCAAGAGCTAGTAATAGCCATTACCCATACTTAAATTTTATTTGGTGAGAAAATTTATGCAGAAGAAAAAGAATTTTCGTTAGTAGAAAAAAGCAGAAGGGTGTCTATTTATATGGAACACTAAGTGCGAATCAACCTGTTTGGAACAAACTCATTTGTTCAAAATAGGCATGGTACAGTTTGGGAACGATTGTGTCTGTTCAAAGGAAATTTACGTGCAAATTTTAAAATATCTTTAAACTAACGAATTCCACATTAATTAGTAAATAATTTGTAATTAATCAATAATTTATGAATTAAATAATTAATTAATAATTCACAAACAAATATAAGAAAAAGGAAAAGTTGAGATTGGATAAATAATTTAGTCAAAAAAATTTATTAATCAATCACATCATTTGCGAAAGCCAAAGCCGAAGCCGGAGTCATAGCCATAGTGGTAGATGAAGCCGAGTGAGCGACAATGATGGCGGCACAAAGGGGTCCGTTTTACTTGACTCCTTAAAATTTTGAGTGAGTGTTTCCTAATGTAAGGACAACACTTTTCTTCTATTGTTTAGATGAGGAAGAAATAACTCTTCATCTCCATATACCTGATTACCCCCACATTTCCCTTATTCTTTCAACCTTTATTTCCTTTCAATTCTTCATTTCTAAATTCACACTTATTACTTTAAACCCAACACAAACAAGATCCAAAATAAATGTCCATCTTTTTGGGACATAAGAGGCATAGCCTCTATACGGTGCTGGCAAAGTAGTTTATGAGTTCAAGTTAATATTTACTCGTATCCATATCGGTGCTCAATGCTCCTCCTAGTGACTCAATATTCTCATATCAATCAACTTAGTCTCATCTTTTCATTTACTCCAATAAAATTCCATCAACTAGCTCAACAAATCAACCAATAGGGACCAACAATCATGCATGCTACTGGGACTCATCAACCATTCAATTCTCTAACTTAAACAGTTATTTAGACTCTAATCACTCATGCTCATCACATAAAAACATTTAAGATACTCATTATATATATATATCAAAGTGATATACTCCTCATGCTCAGTGATGCTCAAGTAAGTCAACTCATACATTCACAATCATGATCTCAATTCAGTCAATGCAATAAGGGTTAACAATTTAGGATTCATTTATGCTCAACAATGTGTTTATGTTTTTATTATAAAACTCAATTTTGTCCAAGAGTATTTAGGTAGGAAATACGTCCCACAAATTTCAAGATGAGCAATAAATACATCTTTAGAAAATTCACCTCCTCCATTACATTGAAAAACTTTAATCCTCTTTGAAAATTAGTTTTATACCTTTTTCTGAAACTTAACAAGCATTTCAGTTTTCCATAATGCGTTATCTTCAGTTTTGAACCATTACCACCAATAGTTTTATCAACTATCGATCGACTTCAAGGAAGTGAGTGAAACACATTGCTGCGCCAATTTCATTTTAGCTACACAAGTTTACTTTGCACCTGAAGTGAGCTTCTATTGGCCTTATCAATTGTAAGATTGGCCTTGCGAGTAGTGGCTTTCTTTATTGTATTGATCTTTCAGATTGGCTTAATAGGGCCCCATACCTTTAAAGAATAAGGCAGAGGAAGGACAAATTCTAGAAGATAGTAGGCCCTTTCATCTGAATTATCGATTAGGTTATCATCCTGCACACTTGAATGTTGAACAGGTTACCTGTAGAATTTATTATATGGTGTTATCCTTTTCCTTTGTCTCCTCAAATTTTATTGAAGGTATGACTTCAGTAAGATCATCAGATGCTTGATAAGAGACATTTTCATAAATAGAAACACTCGGTGTGATTATTTCTAGAAAAAATTTAACAAAGTGATTAGACTTCCTTAACTTTTTGGGAGTTCTACATTAAGCAATTAGAACGTTTGACCAACAGTTTCATGACCCAAGACTAGGGCCTAGACGTGACTGGCAAATGGGGAACTCGTAGGAACCCCAAACGGGCCTCATAGCATATCATTGCACATCATTGGTCATGGAAGCAATATAAAACGACATAAGAAACATAGAAAAGGCCAATTAGGACTAAGGGACAGAGATTATTACTTAAGTAACATGTAAAAGTTTAGAAAACAAGGGAAAGGGACTAAGGAGAAAGTTTGTATAACATCATAATCAAGAGACAAAAGAGTCAATGCTCATATCATAGATACATAGCATGTCCAGCAACACCTCTACTATATAGATAAAAGCGGGGGCCAAGACAAATAACCCGGCTCACCTTCATAGTCAAAATAGGAAGTAAACAAGAGTGTTTCTATCATGACCCAAGCCTAGGGACTAGATGTGACACGGTGAATGGGGAACTCGAACGAACTCCAAACAAGCCACTTAACTTGTCATTACACATCCTTGGTCGGGAAACATATAAAAGACAAGTAAAACTTAATGAGGCATTGGGGTTAAGGGAAAGCTTTGCAACACGTCAACATCAAGAGACAACGAATCATATCTCAAATTTAAAATAAATAACTTGTCCAACAAAAACCTCTACATACATAGATAGAGCGTGGGCCAAGACAAAGTAACTGGGCTCACCTTCGTAATCAAGTAGAATATAGGATAGTGTCTCAATACATAGATAAGAGGAAAGCATAAACCAAACTCCCTGAAATGGAGGACTCACCAACAAGCTTGGAATAGCATCGTCTAGCCATGTGGAGGAGGAGGATGATTAACTTGGGCACCGGTTCCTACATAGTAATATTGTGTAGGCAAGAGTATGTGTTAGTATGTTTGAATGTACTAAGTATGTGGGATTCAATGCAACGAGAGATAAGCTTCATAGTCAACGTGCATAACAATAGGAAATAGGTATAATATCGCAATATGACATGTATAATCAATGCATAAGTAAAACATGCTAAAATAATCCATACTCATATAGAATTGCATATGTGTAGATGAGACCAAGCTAGTTATTGAAGGTATAAAACACTTAGTGGTTATGTTGTGTAAACCCCTCACACGATTGATGGTAATCATACCTTACCAACACGGTGATGAAGTATAAACCCCTCGCATGATTGATGAGTATAAACTCGCAACATGGTTACCCAAGCTCATGTCCCCCCTATCGAGCAAGGTCTAATGTAACACTTTATATAGGATTCTTCATAGGCTCTAGTGCAACATTTCATATAGGAATAATCATTTACTTAAGCTCATTTCATTATCATGGTATCATTCATATCATATATCATGCTTTGGACCTTCTTTTCCTCGTGAAACTATAACCGGACATTTTATCAAATACCTTGGGGGTGTGTAATGGCGGTAAAATATCATTTAATTTAAAGATGAAATCGTGCAAGAAAATCCATTATAAAACTATCAATCAACACCTTTCAACTCCCAAAAGACATTCACATCAAAACCTCTCATCAAATCCAATATTAGATCTAAGATTTGAAACTGAAAACATGCTAAAACAACCATACTTTCATGAGCTAAAAATTATTATGCAGTAAATTTCTCAATATACAAGACCCATATGTAAAATCAACTTTAAGTCAAGCAATATTAGTAAAAATGAGACCTAAGCCCCATGGGTGGAAGGACCCAATAGTTCAACAACACATACCTTAGCATTGGAGAAGTTCTTGGTGAAGGTTAAAGATGGAGGCTTGAAGGTTGAAGAGAATCCTTAGCTTTGGATGAGGGTCTTGGGTCTTGAATTTGGGAGTACAATATGGCTAAGTGTTTGAGTGAGTGTTGGGAAATATTTTGGGGTATATGAGGGTGAAATTTTGCTAACTATAGGTAAAAACACATTCGGGAAAACTTAGGCCCAACACTTAGAAAAATTCGGATGGACTAAGAAAAACTGTGCAAAAAATACACGTCTCCGCATCGCGAAGAGGACGCAGAGTCTTTCTGGAAATCGCACCAAGTGAAATTTCATAATTCAATTCCTTTGCTTTAAACTCATGGTTAGACCCTTGTTACCCTAATTTGGACAACCTGAAAAAGAATATGAAGTCGAATTGTTGTAATAACTAACAGATTTTTAGATATATGGAAAACAAGGTTCCGGGCACTTCCGAGGCACGTTTTTGGGCACTTTTTGGCATCATTTCAATATCTCCCCCTTGGAAACATTTGTCCTCGAATATAAAAGATACATAAAAGAGAAGAGTGATCATGAACAAATCTTCCCCAATGATAATGCAACATAATATGTAAAACACCATTTTCAAATCCTCAACATAAGTATAAAATCATGATAAGTTTACCAACTCAAACATGAATGCATATGAATGACATAATGGATGAAATGTAGAACTTAAAATTACACATGAGACTTAGGATTAGTACCTTAGACTTGAGTGGAGTGCAAAATATAAGGACACCACTTTTTCATGTCCACTTCGGGCACCAAGTAGCACTTTCGACTTGTTGGTTCCTCTAAAGGACCTTAATGGATGCCACTTCTTTGTTCCTCAATCTCTTTACTTGCCTATCTAAGATCTGAACCTAGATCTCCTCATAAGTTAAGTTATCCTCCACATCACCCACAACATCAAGAGGTACAATGGCATTAGGATCACTAATGCATTTTCTCAACATAGAGACATGGAACATCGGATATACCAAATTCATTTCACTAGGAAACTTTAACTCATAAGATAACTTTCCAACCCTCTTGATCACCTCATAAGGACAAACATACCTTGGACTAAATCTCCCCGTTTTACCAAAACAGACTGCACCTTTCATTGGAGAAACCTTCAAATACACCTAATCACCCACTTTGAATTGTAGGTCTTTTCTTTTCACATCGGCATATGATTTTTGACAACTTTGGTCTATCCTTAACCTCTCCCTAATCATATTAACCTTCTCAAGAGCTTCCATAACCAGATCCAGCTCCAATAAAGCCACCTCTCCAATGCCAAACCAACCCACCGGTGATCTACAATGCCTCCCATAAAAACCCCAAATGGAGTCATACCAATGCTAGAGTGATAGCTATTGTTGTAGGAAAACTCAATCAATGGAAGATGGTCATCCCAACTTTCTTTAAGCTCTAAGACACAAGTCCTAAGCATATCCTCAGGTGTTTGAATCATACATTCGGCTTGGCTATCCGTTTGAGGGTGGAAGGCCGTACTAAGGTGAAATTTGGTACCGAGACCCCTTTGAAAAGATCTCCAAAAGTGTGAAGCAAATTGTGCACCCCGATCTGATATGATGGATAAAAGAACCCCATGTAACCTCACTAACTCAGAGATGTACAACCTTGCATATACTTCAGTCCCATATGTAATCTTGACTGATAGAAAGTGAGTGGATTTCATAATCCTGTCAACCACCACCCATATAGAATCAAAACCTTTCCTAGTCTTGGGCAACCTAACAACAAAATCCATGTTAATTACCTCCCACTTCCAAGTGAGAATCTCTATGTCTTGGGTTAGGCCGCCCAACCTTTGATGTTTGGCCTTGGCTTTTTGGTAACTATGGCAACCGAAAATAAATTTAGCAATATCCCTCTTCATGTCTCCCAACCAATACATATCCCTCAAGTCTGTATATATTTTGGCGGAGCCGGGGTGGATAGAATAAGAGGAATTATGGGTTTCATCAAATTCTATCCCTCAAACCATCAACACATAGCACACACAATCTTCCTTGGTATCTAAGGGTCCCATCTCCCTCTCTCCCTCAAACCATCAACACATGGCACACAAAATCTTCCTTGGTATCTAAGGGTCCCATTTCCCCCTCGTGAGAAAACCTCTATTTTTCCCTCTTGCACTAAGACCTGCAATTCAAGCAAGGAGGAGTCTATGTCTATCACCTCATCAACCAAAGAATATTTAAACCATCAACAACAACAACACCATTATCCACATCTTCTAACCTCACCCCTAAGCTGGCCAACATATGCACCTCCCTAGCTATCTCCCTTTCACCACAATTGATATGAGCTAGGCTACCCATGGACACCCGACTCAAAACATTCGCCACAACATTTGCCTTACCCGGATGGTAATGCATAATCATGTCATAGTCTTTAAGGAGTTCTAGCCACCTTCTTTGCCTCAAGTTAAGATCATTTTGGGTGAAGACATATTGAAGGCTCTTATGATTGGTGAAGACATCAACATGCACCCCATACAAATAATGATGCCAAATATTTAATGCAAACACCACGGCGGCCAATTCAAGATCATAGGTAGGGTAGTTCTTTTCATGCACCTTGAGTTTTCTAGAAGCATAGGCTATGACCTTACTATTTTGCATTACCTCACAACCCAAACCAAGTCTAGATGCATTACAATACACCACAAACCCTCAAGCCCATCCGGTAGTGATAACATAGGAGCGGACACAAGTCTATCTTTCAATGTTTGGAAACTTTTCTCACATTCATTGGTCCATACAAACTTCACCTACTTTTGAGTCAATTTTAAATTTTTCCTAGGTGAAGCAATGGAGGAGAACCCATTCACAAACCTTCTATAGTAATCCACAAGGCCCAAGAAACTCCTAATGTCCGACGAGGTCAATGGTCTAGGCTAATTCCTAATCATATCAGTCTTCCTAGGATCCACTTTTATACTATCCCTCGACACCAGTTGACCAAAGAATTCAACCTCCTTCAACAAAAATTCACACTTGTCATACTTAGCATACAATATCTCCTCCCTTAATCTTTGCAACAAAACCATTAAATGGCCTATATGGTCTTTCCTACTATGTGAATAGATCAAAATATCATCAATGAAAACCAAAACAAAGGAATCAAGGTAGGGCTTGAAGACCCTATTCATTAGGTCCATGAAGATGGCCGGAGCATTAGTTAATCCAACGGACATCACCACAAATTCATAATGCCTATATCTAGTCCAAAACGCCGTCTTGGGAATATCACGCTCCCTCACCCTCACCCTCACATGATGGTACCCTAACTGAAGATCAATCTTAGAGAAAAAGCTAGCCCATTCTAATTGGTCAAACAAGTCATCAATCCTTAGAAGAGGATATATAGTCTTTATAGTGACCCTATTGAATCGCCCGTAGTCAATGCACATTCTAATTGACCCATATTTCTTCTTTACAAATAACACCGGTGCACCCCAAGGTGATTTGTTAGGTCTAATAAATCCCTATTCCAACAAACCTTTCAATTGCTCCTTCAACTCCTTTATCTCTGCCGGGGCCATATTGTAAAGGGGAATAGAGATTGGTTGAGTGTCGAAAAGGAGATCTATGCCAAAATCTATCTTCCTTTCGGGAGGGACACCAGGAAGGTCATTTGGGAAGACATCAAGAAACTCATTTACAACCGGGACCGAGTTAACGGATGGGACTTTGGAATCCACATCTTTGACCCTCACAAGATGATACAAACACCCCTTGCAAATCAACCTATGGGCTTTAATGCTTGAGATGAAGCTACCCCTTACAACCACATCAGGAATGTTCCATTCAATGACGGGTTCATTTGGGAATTGAAACTTGACTCTATGGGTCGTACAATCAATAGAAGCTTAATAGGCATGTAGAGCATGTAATCGATTGTGCCTTGGGGCACCACCTCCACCCAATGGGACCGCATCAGCACCCCGGACCGTATCAGCCAATCTACTTTCTTGTAAAAAATCTCCCTATATTCATAGCATGCATTAGAATCCCTCAAACATGGGCCTCCATGGCTTCTCTCACATTTGTGGCACACATCGTCCGAAAATATCCCACTGATACCTTGTGGCCTAGGGAGGTCATTGGCAAACCTCTTATTTGTAGCACGAGGAGGCCTTTGGCACTAACTAAATCTAGCACCCTTGTGGAACTTGCCCTTAAATCGGGCTCTCTTAGCCTCATGGCCTCTCCTTTTTTCTCAACTTCTCTTCTTCCATTTGCTCGGCATAGGTCATCAACCGAGATAAGTCCATCTCACCAATAAGCAAAGCGGACCGGCATTCTTCACTTACCAAGTTGGAAACCGCCATAATGAACTTATTCATCCTTGACCTAGAGTCGGCTACCAAGTGAGGAGAATACTTTGAAACTTGATTAAATTTGAGGGCACACTCCCTCACACTCAAAGCACCTTGCTTCAAGTTCATAAACTTAACCAACCTTTTTCACTAAGATCAAGAGGGAAGAATCGACTAAGGAAGGATAATTTGAATTCCTCCCAAAGTACCACATAGCAACTGACTTTTTCACCCTTCTCATTTATCATGCCAAATTTGGGCTACCCCCTTGAGTTGGTATGCCGCTAACTCCGCCTTCTCATTTGGCCCAACTCCCATGATAGAAAAGATTTTGTAGACCTTATTGATAAACTCTTTTGGATATTCATCCACCTTTGACCCATGAAAAATCGAAGGATTCATCCTGAAGTCTCTTACCCTAGCTCTCGAGGTATTAGTATGAGGGGCTTAGGCTCCTTGTTTGACTTGGTTGGCCACTTCTTGGGTAAGCATAGTAAGAGCATCCCGGAGCTCACCATTGGTAGGTTTCTCCTTGGGAGTTTGGGCCCATTTTACTCTATTATTCGACATGATATAGCATAGCAAAGAACGATTGTTAAGGGGAAAAAGCATATCACAACTCTATGGCACGAATTAGAACATGAATAAGGAAAACATTTCCAAAAAAGTCTCATAGCCTCCTATTCATAGTCATGGCGCACTTTACAACCATGAATAGGAATCTAATTAACGTGGTATGTTGGACTACGAGGATCTAACAACCTAGTGCTCTAATAAAACGTTTGTCACAACCCAAGCCTAGGGTCTAGACGTGACACAGCAAATGGGGAACCCGAAGGAACCCCAAACAAGCCTCTTAACTTCTCATTACACATCCTTGGTTGTGGAAGCATATAAAACACATGTTGAATTGAATGTGGCATTGGTGCTAAGGGAAAGCTTTGCAACACATCCACATCAAGAGACAAGGAATCAGATTTCATATCATAAATATGTAACATGTCCAATAAACACCTCTACGTACATAGATAGAGCAGGGGCCAAGATAAAGTAACTTGGCTCACCCTCTTAATTCAGTAGAATGTAGGATAGTGTCTCAATACATAGATAAGAGGAAAAATATAAATCGAAGTCCTTGAAATGGAGGACTCACCAACCAGCTTGGAATAGCACCGTCTAGCCACGTGTAGGAGGAGGATGATCAACTTGGGTACCAATTCCTACATGGTTATATCATATAGGCAAGAATATACGTTAGTACGTTTGAATGTACTAAGTATGTGGGATGCAATACAACAAAAGATAAGCTTTATAGTCAACATGCACAACAATAGGCAATATGTATAATATAGCAATATGACATTTATGATTAATGCATAAGTAAAACATGCTTAAGCAATCAATATTCATATAGAATATCATATGTGTAGAAGACACCAAGCTGGCTATTCAAGGTTCAAACTCCTTGGTGGTTGTGTGGTATAAACCCCTCATATGGTTGATGGTAATCACACCTTACCAACATGGTGACGAAGTATAAACCCCTCACATGGTTGATGTGTATAAACCCCCAATATGGTTACCCGGGGTCTTGTCCTCTCGGATTGGGAATGGTCTACTGTAAAAGTTTATATAGGATTCATCATAGGCTCTAGTACAATATTTCATATAGGAATAATCATATACATTAGCTCATTTCATCATCATAACATCATTCATATCATATCTCATGCTTCAGACCTTTATTTCCTTATGAAACCATAAGTGGACATTTTATCATACACCTTAGGGGTGTGTAATAGGTTAAAAGACTGTGCAATTTAAAGATGAAATCATGCGAAAAAATTCATTATAAAACCATCAATCAACACCTTGCAACACCGCCAAGACATTCACATAAAAAACCCTCATCAACTCCAATATTAGATCCAAGATTTGAAGCTCAAAACTTGCTAAAACAACCATACTTTCATGAACTAAAAATAATTGTGTGCTAAATTTCTTAATATACAAGACCCACGTGTAAAATCAACTTTAAATCATGCAATATTCGTAAAAAGGAGACCTAGGTACCATGGGTGGAAGGACCCATTGGTTCAACACCACATAACTTAGATTTGGAGAAGTTCTTGGTGAAGGTTGAAGATGGAGACCTGGAAGCCTGCCGGAATTTCGGCAGAGTTTCCTCTGTTTTATTAACTAACCTCACCTGTAAATAAAATCCAGCAACATCCCAGACAACAATACAAATACATATCTCTTTATACATATACATAGATGCGGGACGACAAGGTCTCCGCTGCGGTCCTGCCACCTAATAATCACATCATTTATAAAATAATGCGGTCTCGCCGCCTGATCAAGTGCCAAAACCATACGATAAACCATGTACTCAAGTATCTCTCATATACCCACTACCCACTAGTATCCACAAACCTCTAGACATATATGCTGAACATTACGTACACATACATGTCACAATTACGGAACACGTGAACATGAGAAGCTACCAATAGCTGGCTCCTGAAACAAAAAGGGTCACTGCAGTTGAAACTGGAGATCCTAGGCAAGAGGGTCTCGCACCTGCTCGTCGGCACCTGCGGGCATGAACGCAGCCCCCCCTCCCCCGAAGGAAGGGGCCAGTACGAAATACATACCGAATATGTAAAACAGGAAGTACACAATACGGATAGAACTCATAAACCAAAGGAAATAGGTAAACATACATAAATCAAACTTGTAGAGAGTATCGAATAAAAATCTTTTTAAAACACATGAAAGCCAGGCATGTCGGATGGGAATGATGGCGACCTCCAGGCTCGCGCCATACCACAACATAACACCGGAAGTTTAAATACCCAAAATCTCCATCACACATCATGAACATGGTCGGGT
>JAABOM020025612.1:0-17926 GCA_011800125.2 Solanum clarkiae
TCCATCATTATTTCATCATCATATAATCATCATAACACCATTCAACTCATAAGACATGCATTGGACCTTCAATTCCTTAAGAAACCCTAGTCGGAGATTTTATCAAACACTTGACGGGTGTGTAATGGGGATAAAAGACCATGCAATTTAGACATGAAAATCTACAGTAAAAACAATCATTCAACACCTTGCAACACCCTCAAGACATACTCATCAAAACCCCTCATCAAGTCCAACATTAGATCAAAAATTTGGAGCCCAAAACATGCTAAAACAACTATACTTTCATGAACTAAAATCACCGAGCAGTAAATTTCTCAATATACAAGACCCACATGTAAAATCAACTTTAAATCATGCAATATTAGTAAAAAGAAAGCTTAGGCATCATGGGTGAAAGGACCCAATGGTTCAACACCACATACCTTGACTTTGGAGAACCCTTGAAAAAGATTGGAAATGGAGACTTGAAGCTTGAATGAGATACTTGATGAAATCCTTAAGATTGGTCTTGAGTTTGGGACTTGAATTGAGGGTGAAATATGAGTCTAAGTGTTTGAGTGAGTATTAGGGAATGTTTACGGTGATATGAGGGTGAAATAAGGCTAAGTATATGTATTTTCAAGTGTGGGAACCCTTAGGCCCAAGACATAAAAGTCTTGGACCGAAAAAATTAAAACAAACACCAAAAACAACAGGGGCACGTCGCCTCACTGGAATCTGCATTTTCTGTACAAACGAGTTCTACAAAAATTGGCATAAATCCTTCATCTGAACTCAGAATGAGGTGAAACCAAGTGCTTGGAAAGCTAATTCAAAGGGCTTTAATTTGGTAGATTATGGGCCACCTAATTCTTTGTGTGCTAAGTGATATTCCCTTTCAAATTTGTCCCTCCTAAATAGCATTTTTTGTGATTTTTGGATTTTCATACTGTTTCTCTAAAATTGGGAATAGACCCATTTCCCACTCAATTTGACCCTCCGAACAAGAATATGAAGTTAAATTTTTGAAATAACGAACAAATTTTAGGTATATGGAAAATAAGATTTCAGGCATTTTTGAGACACGTTTTTAGGCACTTTTTGGAGTCGTTTCAGTTTTGATCCATAATATTTGATAAAATAAAATAAATTTTTAAACTTTTTTTAATTATATCTCATAAAGTTTCCTTGAATTTCCATAGTGTACTACCAAACTTTCATCTCTTGAAGATGAATATAACTGGAATATTCCGAGGGGAGAAGATTCGATTCAATTTGAATTACTTGAAAAGAGAAGAAACAAGGAATAAAAAAGAATCTTGGTTGCAAGAGAAAATGTTGAGAAAAAAAAACGTCAAGAGAGAAAAGGATGCTATGACTTAATTCATCCACCTTGAAGACTGTATTTCAATCATTTCTTTGAATCCTGATTGTGTCAATTCATTTATAAACTTTTAAATTTAAGCCACCTTACAAACTTTGTCGACTACTTTTTCAATCGTATATTCTTCATTAATTACCCTTCAAAGATTAATTTTCAAAATTCGTTAGCGAAAATTGTGTGATCGATCTCTCAGTGATTTTTTTTAATTCATGCATGCTCGATGTAAATCTTAAATTAATAAATATGATGATTTTCATAGGAGTTAAGGCCCCAAACATAATAATGTGTCTGATCAAATTATAAGTTAGATTACTATAAACATAGAAAGATATCACTATTTTGACCAATTGAAAATGAAGTATCAAATAAGTCAAGAAAAATAAAATACAATATAATATGGATGATTACATTCACCAAGTGTTGATAGAATTAAATGAAATGATGCTATGTTATGATACAATATTGAACAAAAATCCCATCATAAGGTCCCTCTTAAGCTTTCCTTTGGTCCTTACAAGGAATTTAAGGTTACTATATAAATTATTGTATCCCTACAAAGGTAGGGTAATGTCTACTTACTTCTTATCCTGCCTCGATCTTAAGTGTGAAATCAAACTGGGCGCATTGTTGTAATAACAATTTACTATATGAAATTACCGTGGGTATGTAATCTCTGCTTACATCCTATCCCGCCCCGACCCCATGTCTGAAAGTACACTGCGTATATTATTGTAATACAAATTTACTATATAAATAATATTATATATATATATAGACTTTCTTCTTGGGAGGAACTTCTTGGGGCCTGCCCCTGTGCCCTTCCTGCAAATGGCGAAGTTGAAAATAAACAGATCATGCTTCAACATTCCCAAGGCCCAAACAGATTTTCAGCAAAAATAAAAGTGCTTCGAGTGGTAGCAGTATTTGTTATTGAAAAGTTGAAAAAATTAAAGCACTTTTGGAGATGTAGTATTATTCTAATTGATTAGCCAAAGAAAAACAATTATTCTCCAAAAGTAATTTTCGAAAACCCCTTCTAACGAAAAATATATTCCAAATAAGCAAATTTTTGAAGCATGATCGAACAGGCTTTAATTCTGTGTTTTTAGGAATGCTTACTTTCCAAAGTCAGTTAAAGTTCATAGGCTCATATAGATGGTTATAGCTACCCAAATTCCGATAAAAGAATGAGCAAGAACAAAATGCTGAGAAGAGCCACAGTGAGTTGAAGATTAAATGTATTTTTGTCAATATATGTTTACCTTTTAGGATAAGTGAAGCCCGCGATGTTTAAAAGGACTGCCTCCTCTGACCATACCTCTGCCCCCCGATGAGACACCTTATTATTATCCTGAAGTACGGACCCTTTTGGGGTCCCCAAACTCCTCCATCTACATCCACTCCCATCTTTGACAATTCTAACAACTAACAAAAATGAGGCTCCATCTCTAGCTACCCAAAATATCAACTCTGCGATAAGATAAATCAACTCTATCACAAATGGGCGATCCTTCTCCTACTTAGTCAAAAGTATAGTTATGGCATGACGAGCCAACTGATAGAATATGACCTCGTACTCTAAAACAGTTATGGCCCTTCCTCAAACTCTCAAACCTCAATCGGCTCTCCTCATAAACACTCCAAGGAACAAACCTATGATGAATGCATTAGAAAATGTCTCCCAAATAATCTGAGGAGATCAAACGGGAAGGAATCCTTTATCCTCTACCACTCCCGGCTGGCCCACATAGGGGTGGAAAACTTAAGCCCAACCCGCCCCAACCCGACCCGACCCATTTAAGTTTTGGCTGGTTAATAACTCTCCCAATTATTAGGTCAACCCATCTCAACCCAACCCATTTCAACCCATTTAAAATTGAGTTGATATGTAACCTGAATTAATTCGAGAGAGATCTTGTTAAAATACTTTCAAAACACATTTTTATTCCATTTGATATGTTTTATATATCCATTCTAAAGAAAAATATAATTTAATTTAGTATTGAAATATTTAAAAATAAAATAATATAATTAGTAATACTTAGAAAAAATTGGGTCAGGTTGGGTCTTGACCGGCTCTATAACCCATTACTCAACCCATTTTGACCCAAGAAAATTTGGATTGGGTTGGATCTTGACCCGTTTGATGTCTTGATCCATTGTAACCCGTTCAAATTTGACCCAACCCGCCAAATTGACACCCCCAGGCCCACAAAGCTGGAGAGTGACATATCTCACACTATGTATCTCTGCTAGTCCCACGGTATCTAACAACTCTATGCAAGTGGTCAAGAACTCATGAGCGTCCTCAGTCTTCCCACCCTAAAACTGAGGTGGGTCCATCTTCCGGAATCTCTCATATCTCCGCTGCTCATTATCAGTAAAAGCAGAAACTGGTGGAATCTCATTAATCAGAGTTGCTAGTGGCAGCTCATCTTGAACCTAGGCATGGGGGGTTGTTGTTGATCTTGAGGCTGCACCTTCACCCGAGTCTGTGAAGTACCAGGAGTGTCAGCTGGGCTACCTGCCTTCCCCAAAGTCTCCAACACACCCAAGACTCTCAAAAGTGTATCCTGGTCTAGAGGTGTTGCAGCAGACTCATGTAGAACCTTCTCCGGTCTATGCTCCATAGTAAGCTCAGGGGAAATACCCCTCTCATAATCCCTCACCGGAGAAGCTACTTGGCATCAACCTCTAGCTAGTCCTCGGGCACGAACCCTACCATTAGTTGGGATCTCAGTAGCAACACCAGGGGCAGCCTCCCTTCGACCTGTAGTAGCAACAGCTCTGGTCCTTGCCATCTATCAAAAGGACACACAGACACTTAGTACTTATAAAAAAACGTTCATGAATTTATTAGAATGAAACAAAAGAGAGATACCTAACAGCCTTCATAGCCTCTCAAGGATAAGTAACGAACATCTCCATACAGATCCTCAAGACTCTACTAGACTAGGCTTGTACACATGCAAGACCTATGAACCTGGGAATCTGGTACCAAATTGTCACGACTCGAAATTCGAGTGTGATAGCACTCACCTAACCCACCAAGGTGAGTCAGCCAAAAACCCAAGCATCATAACAAAGAAGGATAAAGTGGAAGGTAAAAATCTAAACATACAAATAAGTGAAAGAAAATAAGCTACAATTATCCTAAGGACTGGTGTCAATGTACAAGACTCTATGTATAGAATACACAATGAAATACAAGGCAGCATGTATAATTCTCAAATATAACAAAAACATAAAGTGGAATCCTCAAGGCCTACTAAGGATATAAACAGCTACCTCATAAGAAATTCGAACGCTTGATCCAACAAGAAAGAAGGTCTAGGAAGATGGACTGGGCTAACAACCTACAAAAATGTAGGAAGGACTGAGCACCAAACAATAGGGTACTCAGCAAATGGAACTAACCTAAGGTAAAGCAATGAAGAACACAAGTAATTCCTTAAGATCCAACCACAATCTGCCGAACTAGAACCCTGCACTCTGAAAAGTCCTAGCAAAATATAATATATAGATCACAGTAACATAAATATACTCATCTTATAGTATAGTATCTCAACACCATAAGTATATAAATAGATCCAACACTTACATAAAGATCAGTGATACAATAAGTACACGACTTCATAAATAATATACAACTATGTCAATCAGATATGAAATGAGACTGAGTGGATGTCATGAGATGTATATAATGCAATGCCATATCAAGAAATTGTGATATATATCTTCCCTACGATACATATCCACTGACCATATAAATGCCTTAGATCGGAACCCATAGGGGTTTCACATAGACCATGTATCCATGAACACTGCCGGAAAAGACCTCGACTAATGCTCACCCTATCTCAGAAAGACCTCAGACTTGTCTAGAAAAGACCTTGGACCGCTGGCATATTATCTTGGCTCGACCAGTAGAGACCTTGACCACCAATCCATCTGTTACCTCACTCACAACTTATCCATAGCCATCACAAGTATCAATGTACAAATAATAATAGATGTAAGGTGCATGATCACAATTATATCATAACATCATCAACAAGAATGATCTCATTGGCCCAATACCATCAATATCTCAATATCATCATTGTCTCAATATCTATAGTGTCTCATTCTCAACAATATCTCAATATCATCATATCACAATATAAGTACCATCTCTCTATCAACACTAAATGAATCACAAGACCACATAGATTACGAATTCATAATTAAATTACATCTCAGTATTTATCCATATTAACAAGTATTCAACACAAAAAGTCATGATCAAGCCTAGAATGGTACAATTCTACCCCTAAATACTCAATTCCATGCAGATAGGAGAATACAAGGTTCATTCATACTTAACAAAAGGTCAGTAGTCCACTTGCCTCAAATAAAGTCTCAAAATCAAGAACATGTTGTTGCTTTCCCCCTCCTAAGATATTCCAAATTACAATAATCTATTCAAATATAGAACCACAATCACATAACGAATCTAATGATACTAAAATCATTGAATTCAGGAAGAAAGGGTAAAATGATCAAAAATCTCATGCTGACAAATGTAGTTGAACAGTAAAAATTTATGAGTAAACTCAAAACAAGGAATCCAACGGTGAAATTGGTTTCAAAAATGGAGCTACGATGAGGGAGAAATCAACAATTTAAGTTTGGGAAATTCTATTCCAAAATCCCCAATTTCAACTATTATATCCCAAATTACATGTGAAAAACACAAAATCAGTCAATGGAAATAATTGAAATACGTTAAAAATAGTTACTCAATCAATTTGCTTTCAAAACCTCAAAAATCCTCTCTTAGAACAAAGCTTGAAATGTCAAAAATCATAGAAAGGATTTAAATCACGTATTTTAAAAGGAGACATTATTCACGGACCTGCAATACTCCACGACTGTGGAAGCTAAAGGGCATAACCCTCAACAAATGTGACACTCACCCCGTAAACATGGAGGTCTGGCCACTGGGTTTCCACGAACACAGCCTATGTGTTGCAAACGTGGAGTACTGGTGCCATATACACCAGAAATAGAAATGAACCAACAACTTAACTCAAATAAAAACAAGAACTAGACACTCAAGAATTAGTTTAGGACCCTATGAACAAAAACCAAACATAGAACCCTACCAGAAACCATGATCTAGACTCAATAGAACCATCAGAATTTGAATCTGAAACCTCCGCGACCTCGAACCCTAGAAGGATCATTTAAACTGGTTTCAGATCTAAAAACTCAAAATATTCATAGAACCTCCAAAAATTACAATGAGGGAATTTCTAGCATTAATTTCACCACCCGAAACCATTGGAAATGGCAGAAATTTGACATGAGCTCCCGAACCCCAAATGTTGACCAAAGTCAAACCTATGATCCAATATGAACTAAAAATGCAACTTTAGGCCTAAAATATTTGTTTTAACTCCAAATTCAGTTATACAAGTTCTCCTATACTAGATTCTGCATTTTAGAGCTGATGAAATTGATAAAATTAAATTTTGACACTCAAAACTAAAAATGACCACGTAACTTAAAATTTCCATCTTTAAGCCTTTTAAAGTTCTTTCTTTTGCGAAACTCCAACTTTTTATGATATTTTCAAAATCTAAATCTCAGATCTATCCAAGAATGACCAAAGGCAACTTTTGAGAAGGTTGAAATGATAATTTGGTCGAAAGTACCAGAAATGACCTTCGAGGTCATTACAAGTGTAGAAGGAGAAAATAATTCAGCTAGTCAATCTTCTCAACTAAGTGAGATGGTTATTCTGATGGAATTTATTAGTGGAAAGAAGAAGGCAGAGTTAAGGGTCTTGGTTCCCTCCATCGAAAGGTAAAGGAATCTAAGAAACCAACATTGACCTTATCAGAAAAAATTTGATGAGATGATTGAGTCCCAAGTAAATTCTTCAAATATTGATTTGTAAGCTCATTTGGAGAACGAGTGGCACAGAAATAAGAGGATGAGCAAGGAATTAGACTTATTAAAAATGTATGTATACAATCTTCAAATGAAGAACCATCTCAAGAAGACAATGTCACGACCTGGACCTAGGGCCTAGATGTGACACAGCAAATGGGAACCCGAGAGACCCCAAACAAGCCTCAAGATACCAAAATCACATCATTGGTACGAAAACGCATTCAATAATCAACACAAAGTTCTACGGGATGGAAAAATAGGACTCACGCTATGGGGGTATCATAAGGAATGGGATTGACATTAGTTCACAAAGCACATAGCATATAAAGACTAAGGGATGGGTACATAGGACTCATACTATGGGGGCAATTCGTGACTTAGGATCTTTCCATCAAACATATAACCAAACCATGTGTCATATAACTTACTCACATGAAAATAGTCAAAGATAGCAAATACATAACATAGACTTAACCGTAACACATAGCATATATCGTAAAGAGGTTTACAAGGTATCCAATAATGCCTCTACATAGATGGGTCGAGGGTCAAGACATTCCCTGGGCTCACCCTCAATACATAAGGAAACGAAAATATCATAGGTAGAAAGATAGTGGATCATCCTTGAAAGATAGGACTCACCACTACAAGTGAACTTGGAGTCCGAGCTAAGCGTCAAATAGTGGATGATCAAGGTCCTCGATTCTTACATGGTGAAATCATGTAGGAAAGAGTATATGTTATTACATTTGAATGTACTAAGTATGCGGGGTGTAATGCATATAACTTACCAAAACCTGCATATCAATGTTACATGATAAAGGCACATCATATAGAAAAGATATAATCAAGAGAATAGTATAACAAGATTCCATGAAACCAATGATGCATGAAGTGCTTGATGCTCATATATATAGTGGGAATGTGACCTTAACTGACATGAGTAAGACCAAGCGAGCTATTACTTGGAATCCTAATGAAATTCCCTCATAGGTAAAGAGGTGGTCTACTTGCCAAAGTTAAACCATACTTCACCTTACGGGAACATATCCATTTTCATATAAAGTAACCTTTCTTAAGGGAACATATCCCATTTCGAATATGATTCTCACAAATAGCACACTAAATTATATTATACTTCACCTTACAGGACACATCCATTTCGTATGAAGTAACCTTCCTTAAGGGAACTTATCCCATTTTGGATAGGATTTTACATAACCTATGTTAGGCACATAGTACACAGAAAGAGAGCACTCCCTTAGTCCGTCTGTGCTAAGTCGTCATCCCACAAGAATATTTTTAATATACATATACATGCTTTTTAAAGAAGTAAGCCATTTCAAAATATTTTCATGCATTCTTAGGCTTAAAGGCCAAACATAATTCATTATTCATCATACTTAGGCTCAAATGCAAAATCATACGTTCATAGTCATAATACTCATGCATAGGAATAGCTCATTCATATACAAAATGGTGCAAGAACCCAAAATGCTCAAAGAGCTATAATCAATAGACATATATGTGATCACATTCTTGTCATAACCAATATGATATCAAAACCATTTTATAAGACATAATTGGGTTTAACCCATAACATAATTTCTTAAAATAGTCCAATGTCATGAATGGAAATGCTATGAATGATATGAGGAAGGCATGGGTAATTAGAATTAAATCTAAAATCAACAATATAATATGAAATTGAAGTAAATACACCATTAAATCTGTATTTAAATCCAACATAAGATCATCCATGTATAAACAATCCTTAAAGAGGGACATGCATATTCATTATTTCATAAACCCAGCATAAATCCTTATGTAATGGTTTAAATAACATTAAAATTATCAAATAAACACTACTCATGCATAAATAGAATTTTAGGAATCATAATAAACCCCCAATTTAAAGTAAGCTAGAAGTCCATGAAATTTCTTGAAAATAATTTTGGGTCTCCTTGATTGAAAGAAAATCAAGGATCACCCTACAAACCTTCACTAAGATGAAGTAACCCCAAAGAAATCTAAAGGAGACTTGAAATCCAAAGCTTAAACGTTGAAATCCAAGAGTTCTTTTGCAGAAGGTTTTATCTCTTTAGATGACCTTAAAATAGCTTAGGATTTCCCAAAAGACTAATAGAAATAACAGAATTTACAAAAACGCTATTAATGAATCAGAGTAAAATATTATCGGAAGTCACTTGACTGGAGGGTAAATGGTCCCTGTGGCATTACACGGTCTATTTATTGGATCGTGAACTCATGCTTAGACAAATTTCTGTAAATTTTGGTCTTAAATCAACACTTAGAATATTTTTCATTCCGAGGACATCATGGAAGGCCAAATGGCCCGTCTAGTACCACACAACCTGTGTGGTTGGTTGTGGCACAAGACTTGGCCAAAAAGTGGTCGTCACAGGCTCAAGGGTGGTCTCATTAGTCGTGAGATGCTTCACTGCCCGTTTACTGGCCCGTGCGGCATCATTGCACAGGAGGGTCTTACGAAAACGATTATAACTCCTTCATCCGAGCATGGAATGAGGTGAAATCAAGTACTTGAAAAGCTAACTCAAAGGTCTTCAATTTGGTTGGTCGTGGGCCAACATGTTTATGTTAAGATATATGCCACTTTAAAGTTGACCCTTCTATCGGTACATATCAAAAACTTAGCCAATAAAATTCCTTTGAACTTGACTTGATGTAGGAGACCCATGATGGCCTTAAACAACATAAATGAGATTGAATTGAAGGGTTGAAATTAAACTTAGATCAAGCTTGGAGGTTCCATAAGGTGTCACCTTGGACCAAAACTTTCCGAAACCAAATCTCAAGCGTCAAAGAAAGTGATGATGATTCGAACAACCAGAATGAAAGTGATTCTGACCCTAATAACATGAATAAAAGTGATTTTGACCTATGATGGTTCGTACTATTATTGAGGATTCATGTTTGGAATATTTTGTTTTGGAATATTTAGGAATCGTCCATCGTTGATGTGGACGTTATGAATTATGTTTTTAAATTATTAGTTGTAATGGCTAACATTAGACTTGTGGTTGAATGATATTTTTCAGAATTATTGGAGGTTTTTGAACAGATTTTTGTCTAGTTGTGAAATGTATCTAGTTCTTTACATGTAAATTATTAGTTGGGGATTTTTATGGGAAAGCAAATGCTAAAGATTTATGAAAATTTTCTTTCAATAACTTGTTCTTAAGAATTTACTTAGGGCTTTTTATAGGAATTTCTCTTGTGAAATAGCTCATAAATATCAGCATGAAATTTTCTTTTGGTAATTTTTACCTTCAAATTTTTTTAAGATTTACTTGGGGATCTTCATGGGGAATAATTTGCTAATTTTTTCAATGAAATTCAGCAAAATATTCGATTTCGTATGAAATTTTTACCAATTAATTCTTACAAAATTTTGATAGTTAATCATAAATAAATCCAGAAATAACATATATACAGATTTATTTTCATAACTAAATTACCTAGGAATTTTCTAAATCCGCTGGTAATAGTTTACCTATGAAAGTTTTCCATCTAATTTGAATTGTCAAGAGATCCCGTAGGTAATCAAATTGCTTGAGATTTCATTATTTTATCCCTATGAAAACCCCCAGGTAATCAACACTTTTCTTGTAGTATTAAAGATAAGGGGTGAAAGAGGAGAGGCATGTGAAAGAAAATCGGAAAAGTTAAACTAGTGAGGAATCTTTTATTGTGTGTTTTTATTTTTTCTCAAAACTGCCATCAAAGATCAATTATGCTTTGATACACATTGAAAGAGAGAAAAAAGAAAATAAACATGAAAAAGAGAGATAATCAGAAGAAAGTGGAGCCAATTGGTCATTCATATAACAAAAGTTTACACCATATAAAGATACATGAAATGGTTTGTCAAAACTCTTATATCTTAAAAGTTTTCTTCTTATATTTGCATCTTGGATAAAACTTCACTACACATTACAAAAAAACAATCAAAAAGTTACAACAAATATCAAGACAAATGTATTAAGTTGACAGTACTTAGAAACAAAAACAAAATAAGCTCATTTGTAGGGAATTATCAGTGTGTTTGCTCCACTTTTGTACCAATGGGAGGCTTCATATTCAATTTATTGAAACAACCCTAATAAGTGTCCGAAAATGTATCTCGAAAGTGCTCGGAATCATAATTTTCATATATTTAAAAATCTATTTTATTTCAAAAATCGAAATTCACATTCTTGTTCAGGGGGAAAAATTGAGTGGAAAATGGATCTAACACAAATTTTAAAGCAACCATATTAAAAATCTGAAAATCACAAAAATGCGATTTAAGAAGGTCAACTTTAAAGGGCATATCTCTTAGCACACAAAGAACTGGGTGACAAAGGACCTACCAAATTAAATCTCTTTGAATTAGCTTTCCAACGCACTTGGTTTCACCTCATCCCGAGTTTGCCCATTTTTGTAGAAATCATATGTGCAAAAATGCATATTCCAGTGAGTAATCCGCATCACTACCGCAATGCAGAGCAGTGTTATTTTGGTCCTTTTTTTTTAACTTCGGTCCAAGACTTCCAAGTCTTTGGCCTAAAGTTCCCATACTTGAAAATACCTATACTTAGCTTTATTTCACTCTCATATCATCCTAAACATTCCCCAACATCCTTTCAAACATATAGACTCATACTTCACCCTAAATTCAAGTCTCAAAACTCATTACCAATCTTAAGGATTTCTTCGAAGATTTCATTCAAGCTTCAAGTCTCCATCTCCAATCTTCACCAAGTTCATCTCCAAAACTAAGGTATGTGAGTTTCTTTCATGGGTTCTTTTCACCCATAATGCCCAAGCCTCCTTTTTCTCAAATTGTATGATTTAAAATTGATTTATGAATGGGTCTTGCATATTATGAAATTCACTGCACACTATGTTAAAGCTATGTATAGTTGTGACTGTTGTGCTATATTTTTAGCTATAAATCTTGGATCTGTTGTAAGATTCGATGAGGGGTTTTGATGTATATTGTTTGAGGATATTGCAAGGTGTTGATTGATGATTTTACAATGGATTTTCTTGCATGATTTCATCTCTATATTTCATGGTTTTATACTAGCATTACATACCCTCTAAGTGTTATGATAAAATGTTCGGTTGTGGTTTCTTGAGGAATTGAAGGTTCAAAGTATGTCTTATGAGTTGAATGACTTTATGATGATGAAGTGAATGTTTATATGAGCTATGTTTATGAGAAGTATCTATGATATTCTAAAATGACCGCCTTGGTGGAGGGTGTGTTGTCCATGAACCATTATTGAGGGGTTGATACCTTGACCACATAATTTGAGGGTGTGATGTCCATTAACCGCCAAGGGGTTGATACCTTAGCCACTTAAATGGAGGGTGGGATGTCCATTAACCAGAAAGGGATTGATATCTTGGCCACCTAAATGGAGGGGGATGTCCATTAACCTGCAAGGGGTTGATGCCTTGGCCACCTAAATGGAGGGTGGGATGTCCATTAACCATAGTTGAGGGGTTGATACCTTGGCCACCTTGATGAAGGGTGTGATGTTCATCTACCAATTAAGGGGTATATACCTTGATCACCCTCCAAAGGGGTGCTAAACCTTAGATTCTAAGCACTCGTTGATTGGTCTATGATGATGGTCTCCTTCTACTTATGTGTTATGATTTATATAGACATGAATTCACTTCAAGCATCATTCACACATGTCATATAGTTATTATGCTATCCATTGTCTATGTTTACGCATTTAGATTATGTTGCCTATCTTTTGTTGCATTGTATCCTACATACTTAGTATATTCAAATGTACTAATGCATTCTCTATGCTTAGATGATGTTACTATGTAGGAACCGGAGCTCCATTTGATCATCATCATCCTCCACGTGGCTAGTGGTATCAATTTAAGTTAGTTGGTGAGTCCTCAATTCTGGGGACATTGGTTTCATTCCTATGCTATGTATTAAAAACTATCTTTCCTTTTTGATATTCTTTGACTATGAGGGTGAGCCCGGTTGCTTGTCTAAGTTTTATGTTAGAGGTATTGTTGGACAAGATATGTATTGTCCTTGAGCTTTGACTCACTGACGATATTCAAGCTATGTAAATATAAGTCTCACTCCTTTAGTCCCAATTTCCCTTGTTTATGTTTCTTATGTTGATTTATCTTACATCTGCGATCAAGGATGTGTAACGATATGCTATGAGGCTTGTTTGGGGTTCCTTTGGGTTCCCCGTTTGCCGGTCACATCTAGGCCCTAGGCTTGGATCGTGACATTTGTGTTTGTAGGAATTTGCAAAGACCACAAGATTGTTTATGTTTTTTCTTCATAATTGTGCTTTGAAAATATTTCCTAATTCCGCCATAACAAAGTAGAAAGGAGAATTAAATTTCAACCAAATTTTGCTCTTCCTTGTCCACTTTTGCGTTTTAAGCCCAAATGCCCTATTCTACTGGATTGAGTTAAAGACACTGAAGCAAAAATGTACTATTATTATATTGGTATCCTTCCTAAAACAAAATGCATGAGAGTTGAGTTGAATTCAATGGGCTCATTTGAGGGTTCATCCATAGAAAAATAAAGAAAATAAAGATTAGTAAAGAAAGAGATTCTAGTTACACTACACTTGACTAAACCAATGGGCGTAAACTACATTCAGTCAATTTCTAAAGGATAGAATTAAGACTTAAGTTATATTAAGAGACTAAACCAAAACACATATTCTTAAAGATGACAGAATCCAGACTACCTAATTATAAAGAAAAATGGATTAAAATACATGTGACAACTTAGTATTCAAAGAGAGGTTGTTTATACACAAACAAACTTCACTTGTACATCTTAGAACCCTGATACTTCGCTTATACTTGAAGTTAAAAAAAAGTATCCCAATAAGATAGGATTTAACTAGATTTCGTTAACATAATATAGTAAATGTATAATAAAATAGCAAATGATTGCTCAACCCTAGCATCAAGTGAGGAAGAAGAAGATAGGTTTATGAATTAATATCCTTTGGTGATGGGTTTTTGAAGTTGATTTCCATTGGTGGTGGGTCTCTTGGTGGTGGCTTGAGGATGTTTGTCATAGCATCAGCACCACTTATTTCAATGGCTGATTTTTCATAAGCTAAAGCAGCTTCTTCACGAGTGTTGAATGTTCCTAACCAAAATTGATTTTTTGTTCTTGGGTCTCGAAGCTCTGACACCCACTTGCCCCCACTTTCTCTGTCTAACTCCTTTATACTTTTTCATATTTTCTTGTGATAAGTTGTTTTCTTCCTCATTGAAACTCTTTATTAAAATTGTCTGGGTTTTTTGTTTCTTAATGATGATTTTTTTCAGGTGCCTTTTTTTGATGCATTGAGTTTTCCTTTTTTGTTTTCCCTTTCTCCTCATTTGATGGGTTGAAGATATTGAAACCGCACAAGTGAATTCCTATAGGATTGGGCAAGTTAGAGGAATGTTTTAGTATAATTATTCTTCGAGGGATTTTTTATGACCATCTTGCATCTCATGACTTCACAAAAAGAGAAAACAATAAAAACATCAGAATAGAGTTAACTTCATTTATGATAAGAAATCATTTCTTTATTTTCATATATAAAATATTCACTGAACATATAATTAATATAAACTATTGGAACTCTGATTCCACATAAATTTCTAGCAAGAATCTAAACGCTTAACAGATCCAACAAACAAATTAAGAACAAAACCCCTTACTTTAAGAATCTCATATCCTATAATAGTAGGTATCTACTTATATATCTCTACAGTAGTCATTTCAACTCTGAAATAATACACTTAATCAAGCTTCTTCAAAAATATTTATATAATGTTTAATTTTTATCAACTTCATAAAAGACAAATACACACTTCTATAGAATTCTAGATTCACTTATATTTGGCTCTTCGTTAAAGTCCTATGGAATCAATTTGTCAAGAAAGCCACATGAGAAGTTGAGGTAGATATGAAAGCCAAATATCCACATCTATTCATGCCCAATGATTAGAATGTCTAATGTAATTTCCACACCCTTGATGTGCATTAAATTGTTTATCCTAGAGTTGATGTTTGATTGTTTAGAGAGTCTGACTGATTTATTGATTGATGAAATGAGTCTCGACTACTATTCGTGCATAGAGTCTATCTTCCTTCACTTTTCATTCAAGGAAAAATGATTCCAAGGAGAGATAATGTAACGCCCAGTAAAATAACCAAAATACTCCTAGATGAGAGATGTGCGCATAACACATCTTTCCAAACTCTGATGCCAAATCCGAGGCCGAAAATACGATTAGTATAAAAATTGTTTGGGGAAACGGTCATGGTTGATTTTTAGAACAACTAGATCAAAAGATAATTTTTTTTATGCGAAAATGCATTCTAGTAAGAAAATGCGACATGTTCGCATCGTGGACTTGTCGTAGGTTCACACATTGATGTGATCCCAATATTTTCAACGGAATTAGAAAACTCGATCAAAAAATTTAGCAGAAAACCCTAAAATAGACCAAGTCTGAAACGCAACTTGGTACGCCAAGGTACATTTGTTTTTTCAATTTTTCGTGAGGGTCATTCAAAACTTTTTCCAATCCCTCTTAAACTTAAAACACGATAAAATAGATCATTTTCGGTTTAAAAAGGGTTCTTAAACCCATTCTAAAGTCTCTTGTGCTAAATTTGAGTTGGAGTCCTTGAGAGAAGAAGAGAAGAAGGGTCAAGATTCCAGAGGTCGAGGTCAATTTCTTGTGAAAATTAGTGTCATCCTTCATTCCAAGTATCTAAGGCTAAACTAAAATATGAAATTGTTCTTCCATGTGCCCTCATTGATGGTAATAGAAAGATTGTGAGTATATGAGTCTCCATGCATGTATCTTGAATGTTTTTTTATAAACTATATATGCTCTATGTACTTTTATATGTTGATGATCATCATAAACTTGATTTTACTGTTTAAATACTTTTATGTGTCATTTTAGAAAATCCTACATGTTATTTGCATAAAAAGATTTCAAGATGAACTTAGGAGATGAGTCTAGAGACTTGATGGTATGAATGTACACGTGACTATGATTGTGATCCTGATATAAAAGTGTTGATGATGATGTTGATGAAATTGACGTTCTTGGAGTCTTAAAGATCATGCAATTAGTCCTAAGATAGAGATTCTTACCGAAGAGTTGATGTTGATATACTGAATTGAGTTAACTATGTCCAACAAGACTAGTTAGAAAAGTAATCTAGATGATTAAGATCTTATGAGCATGTCGAGTCCTGGAAGGAGTATTGAGCGTCGAATTGGGTAAGGATAGATAAAAACCCAAACTCAATAACTATATGGCTAGTGTAGGAGAGGATTGAACTCTAAAACTGGATGTTTCCCTTGTTTCAAATGAGGACTTGATGTTCTTTATTGTAGATCCACCGATGTGATGTCCTTTACCCCTGCAAGGTACTAGATGGATGTGGCAACGACATCACTTCGTTGTATCATCACCGAATCATAGGTGAAGGTTGTTGGTTAAAGAAACTCTCAGATAGGGCATGACAGTATCTTAAGGTGATGATTGAGTTCCTTACTTTTCGAGTTGAGTCTGTGACTGAGATGAGCTGATGTTTGAGTTGTGTGTCTTTTATGATGATCTTTTCTTTCCAGCTATTTTACATACTTAATACATTCCATGTACTGATGTCTATTTAGGCCTGTATCTATTCATGATGCAGAGACAGTCACTCGAGTTCCTCAACAGGCGCTCCGTTGAAGGTCTATTCTCCCAACAGCTGATTGGTTAGTCCTCTCCTGCATTCAGAGGATACCATTTTATATTTCTTATTTATTGTTTTGTTTTATTTTGGGTTGTGGTAGCCATTACCTGAAATGGTACCATTCTAGACTTTAGAGCTAGAGGCTTCATAGACTAGAAGATGATGACTTGATGTTGAGGTCTTTTTTCCCTTAAATTAAATTCTCTTTAAATCAACTATTATGTCACAGATGTTGAGTTTGACTTTGTTGGCCTATCACTTTTATTCATTGAGTTAGAAGTTAATTGAGCCACCCACTATTATGTCTTCTTTATTCTAATGTCTCCCGCTAAGTTAAATGATTAAATGACTGTCATGTGGCCAAGTGGTTCGTTTGGGGACTGACAATAGTCTCTAAGTGTCGGTCACATCTAGGGTACCCTCCCAGGGAGTGACATATTTTTAAAAAAAATTATTGAAGAAAACTATTAAAAATTAATTCTATCTCGAGTTAATGATGAACAAATTTTCTAGTTAATTTTGACTGTTTAATATGAATATTGATTCAAGTAACTTTGTGAGAAATATTTGAATTTATTTGGTCAAAGTTTAAGTATCAATGTAGATATATACTCATTAAACTAGGTAATCCTGAATTAGATTGTTTTTATTTGAAAAGACTATTATCTACTAGTTTGACTGTGAAGAGTAGATAATATCAAGTAAAATTAAAATGAATCATCTTGAAAAGATAAAACAAAATATGATTATTGAATATATAACTCACATAAAACGTCATTAAAATAATAATTCAAAAATAACTTTTTTTCCCTTGTGTTCAC
>JAABOM020025633.1:0-17924 GCA_011800125.2 Solanum clarkiae
TAACTAGAAATTTACAACTTAATCTACACATTGGGGCACATGGAAGAACAATTCCATATTTTTAGGTAGTCTTTATATACCTGAAATTGAAGGTTGTACAAACCCTCAACAAGAATCGAACTCAAGCTTGGAATTCCTCAACCCCTCTTCTTCTTCTCTTCTTAAAACTTTCGTTTTTGCCTAAGAAAAATATGGCTTTTGAAACACTTTCGTATGAAATAAGCCTTAAAAACACGTTTTGGGGTATTAAAATAGGTTGGGAATACCCAAGATGCCCTTCCTGTAATTAAAAGATTTTTTTTAAAAAAATGTACACTGGTCCGCGTCGCGCCAGGGGCGCGGACCAGTGTAATTTTGCATTTTTCATAAAACATAAATTCCCATCGATTTTTTTTTTAAAAAATAAAGTGCATCTCCGTGTCCCCTCCGGATCGCGCCACGGGTGCAGATTTGCTACTGTTTTTGTTAATTTTTAAAAAATTATTTTTTGACCCGGTTGCTCTTAATTCGGATTGAGACCATTTTCTGACACGACTTCCTGTGCTGATTGTAAATCCGATCTCAGATTTTCCATCGGAGCTTTGGAAGATGCGTTGTGTGCACAATACATTTTAATGGAGTTTTGATAATTTCACGGGGTGTAACATCATTTCTCCCTTGGGATCATTCGTCCTCGAATGATGAGTAAAATTTGATTGGAAACACGAATAACCCCAGAACTTATCCCATTCCTCACTTGGGAATACTCGAACTCTCAACTATCCATCACCTATCTATCTCTGTCTGACTAGGGAATAGAATAAGATAAGGCATCAACTCAAAGAAAAGGAGACATTCAATAATGTTAAGGATAAGGAAATTTACCTCCAACCTCATCATCATTTGGCATGAATAGGTATGGGTATTTGAGTTTTATCACTCCTCAGCTTCCCATGTAGCTTCCTCAACAAATTGATTCCTCTAAAGGACTTTAACAGAGGCTATCTCTTTATTCCTCAGCTTACGAACTTGCCGGTTAAGGATCTAAACTGTAATTTCTTCCTATGATAGGTATCCTTCACACCCGTACTCTCCATAGGAATTGCTAAAGCTGGATCCCCCAAACACGTCTTTAACATTGACATATGGAACATCGGGTGAACTCCATCTATCTCGGAAGGTAAGTCTAGCTCATAAGCAACCTTCCCTATTCTACTTACAATCTGGTATGGACCAATATAACGTGGACTCAACTTCTCCTTCTTACCAAACCTCATAACACCCTTCATGGGTGACACTTTCAAATACACTCAATCATCCACCTCAAATTCCAAATCTCTTCTTCTCACACCCGCATATGACTTCTGATGACTCTAGGATGTCTTCAACCTTTCTCTAATGACTTTCACCTTCTCCATAGACTGATGTACGAGATCTGGTCCAATCAACTCAGCTTCACCAACCTTGAACCAGCCAATCAGTGATCTACATCGCCTCCCATATAATACCTCATAAAAGGGCCATCTAAATGCTGGCATGATAGCTATTATTATATACGAACTCAATTAGTGGTAGATGATCATACCAATTTCCTTTGAAGTTAATGACACACGCTCTCAACATATCCTCCAAAGTCTAAATGGTGCGCTTTGCTTGTGCATCTGTCTGAGGGTGAAAAGTGTGCTCAGATATACTTTCGTGCCCAATCCTTTCTGTAAGGATCTCCAGAATTGCGAGGTGAATTGGGCTCCTCTATCTAAGATGATGGATAAGGGAACCCCATGCAACCTCACAATCTCTCGAATGTATAGTCGGGCATAATCCTCAGCCGTATTAGTTGTCTTAACTACCCAGAAGTGGCTGATTTCGTCATCCTATCAACAATCACCCAAATCGAATTGTGTTGCTTTCGGGATCTCGGTAAGCCAATGATGAAATCCATGTTGATTGTCTCCCACTTTCATTCTGGAATTTCAAAGTTTTGAGCTAACTCACACAGTCTCTTATGTTCAACCTTAACCTGTTGACAATTGGGGCATTTAGAAATGAATTTGGCAAATGTCTTTCTTCATCCCATTCCACCAATAAACTTCTCTCAAGTTGTGGTACATCTTGGTGGAACCGGGGTGAATAGAATATCTAGAGATATGAGCTTCGGCCATTATTCTGTCTCGGACACCATCAACATCGGGCATACACAATCTTCCTTGATATCTTAATGCCCTATCTCCCCTTTTGGAGAAAATCATCACCTTTTGCTTGTGAACCGCTTCTTTCAATCGGAATAAGATAGGGTCTTGGTCTTGCTTCTTCTTCACCTCCGACACTAAGGATGACACAAAACCATTCTAAGCATTGACCCCACCTTCATCATTCTCCGCAAGTTGCACTCTTGGTCGATCCAATCTATGCACTTCCTACGCTAGTTCTCTCTTTCCTTCCTCCACATGGATAGTGCGACCCATAGATATCGTGCTAAGAGCATCAACAATAATGTTAGCCTTGCCTGGGTGATATAGAATGCTCATATCATAATCCTTGAGCAACTCCAGTCATCTTATCTACCGCAGGTTGAGTTCTTTCTGGCTGAACACGCACTGCAAGCTTTTGTGGTCAGTGAACACGTCCACATGCACTCCATACAAGTAGTGACGCCAGATTTTAAGTGAGAACACCACTGCCGCCAACTCAAGATCATGTGTCTGATAATTCTTCTCATGAAGCTTAAGTTGTCTGGAAGCGTAAGCTATCACCTATCCTCTTTGCATGAGTATACAGCCCAATCCCACCCGGGATGCATCACAATATATCACGAAGTCCCCTGTCCCATCTGGAAAAGTTAGCACTGGTGTTGTAATCAGTCTAGTCTTCAACTTTTGAAAACTATTTTCACATGCCTCAAACCACTGAAACTTGGCTTTCTTCTGAGTTAGCTTAGTCAATGGGGCTGACAGAGGAAAGAAGACTTCAACAAATCTATGATAGTAGCCCGCTAAACCCAAGAAGCTTCTTTTTTTTGTTGGAGAAGTTAGTCTTAGCCTATTCTTAACCGCTTCAACTTTCTGTGTATCCACCCGAATACCATCTCCTGAAACCACATGGCCCAAGAAAGCCACAGACTTGAGCCAAAACTCACACTTTGAGAATTTCACATACAACTCATGGTGTTTGAGTGTTTGCAAAACCACTCTAAGGTGATTAGCATGCTCCCCTTCATCCCTAGAATATATCAGAATGCCATCGATGAACACGATCATGAACATATCAAGATACCATCTGAATACCCTGTTCATCAAATTCATAAAAGATGCAGGTGCATTTGTCAACCCGAAGGACATGACCAAGAACTCAAAGTGGCCATACCATGTTCTAAAGGCTGCCTTTGGAATATCACTTTCCCTCACCTTTAACTGATGATAACCTGATCTGAGGTTTATCTTGGAGAAAGAAGTAGAACCTTGAAGTTGGTCAAACAGATCATCTATCCTGGGAAGAGGATATTTGTTCTTTATAATGACCTTGTTCAACTGTCGGTAGTCTATACACATTCTGAAAGGTCCATCTTTCTTATGCACGAATAGGACAAGAGCACCCTAAGGTTAGACATTTGGCCTTATGAAACCTTTCTCTAGAAAGTCTTTCAATTGTTCTTTTAATTCTTTCAACTCTATGGGGGCCATTCTATTAGGTGGAATTGAAATAGGTTTGGTCTCGGGAAGAACATCAATCCTAATGTCAACCTCCCTATCAAGAGGGACTCCAGGAAGATCATTAGGAAATACCGCAGGAAACTCATTTACAATAGGGACTGACTCAAGAATAACAAAATCGATATCGTCAGACTTGACACTCACAAGGTGGAAATGCAACTTCTGGAGATCAACTTTCTAAGTCTAAGATAAGAGATGACTTTGCCTTTAGGGAAAACAAAACTCCCTCTCCACTCTAAGATAGGATTATTAGGAAATTGGAACCTAACAATCCGGGTTCTACAGTCAACAGAAGCATAACAGGCGTGAAGCCAGTCTATGCCCATTATTACATCAAAATCAACCATCTTCAACGCTACCAAGTCAGCTAAGGTGTCCCTATGATAGATAGACACTACTCAATCCCTGTAGAATCTCTCAGCTAGGATAGACTCACCGGTAGAACTAGAAACAACAAAAGGTTCATGCAAACACTCTGGAAGAACCCATGGAACACTCGGTGAACTCCATCTAGCTCGGAAGGTTAGTCTAGCTCATAAGAAACCTTCCCTATTCTCCTTACAATCTGGTATGGTCTGATATAACGTGGACTCAACTTCCCCTTCTTACCAAACCTCATAACACCCTTCATGGGTGACACTTTCAAATACACCCAATCATCCACCTCAAATTCCAAATCTCTTCTTCTCATCCGTGTATGACTTCTGATGACTCTGGGATGTCTTCAACCTTTCTCTGATGACTTTCACCTTCTCCATAGATTGGTGTACGATATAAGGTCCAATCAACTCAGCTTCACTAACCTTGAACTAGCCAATCAGTGATCTACATCGCCTCACGTATAATGCCTCATAAGGAGCCATCTGAATGCTGGCATAGTAGCTATTATTGTATGCGAACTCAATCAATGGTAGATAATCATCCCACTTTCCTTTGAAGTTGATGACACACACTCTCAACAATATCCTCCAAAGTTCGAATGGTACGCGCTGTCTGTCTATCCATTTGAGGGGCTAAAGTGTGCACAAATGTACTTTTGTGGCAAATCCTTTCTGAAAGGATCTCCAGAATTGAGAGGTGAATTAAGATACTCTGTCCGAGATGATGGATGAGGGAACCCCATGCAACCTCACAATCTCCCGAATGTATAGTTAGGCATACTCCTCAGTCGTATTAGTTGTCTTAACCGCCAAAAAGTGGCTTGATTTCACAATCCTATCAACAATCACCCAAATCGAATCGTTCTGGTTTTGGGATCTTGGTAAGTCTATGATGAAATCCATGTTGATCGTCTCCCACTTCTATTCTGGAATTTCAAAGTTCTGAGCTAACCCACACGGTATCTGATGTTCAACCTCAAATTAGGACATTTTGAAACAAATTTGGCAATGCCTTTCTTCATCCCATTCCACCAATAAACTTCTCTATAGTCGTGGTCCATCTTTGCGGAATTGGGGTGAATAGAATATTTGGGGCTATGAGCTTTGGCCATGATTCTGTCTCAGACACCATCAACATTGCACAACACAATCTTCCTTGATACCTCAATACCCCAACTCCCCCTTTGGAGAAAACCATCACCTTCCGCTTGTGAACCGCTTCTTTCCATCACCTTCTGCTTGTGAACCGCTTCTTTCAACTGGAACAAGATAGGGTCTTGGTCTTGCTTCTCCTTCACCTCCGACACTAAGGATGATGCAGAACTATTCTGAACATTGACCCCACCTTCGTAGTTCTCCTTAAGTTTTGCACTCCCAATCGAGATAATCTATGCACTTCCTTCGCTAGTTCTCTCCTTTGTTCCTCCACATGGCAGTGCTACCCATAGACATCCTGCTAAGAGTATCAGTAACAATGCTAGCCTTACCTGGGTGGTAGAGAATACTCATATCATAATCCTTGAGTAACTCTAGCCATTTTCTCTACCGCAGGTAGAGCTCTTTTTGGATGAACACATACTGCAAGCTTTTGTGGTCAGTGAACACATCCACATGCACTCCATACAAGTAGTGACGCTAGATTTTAAGTATGAACACCACTACCACCAACTCAAGATCATTTGTCGGATAATTCTTCTCATGAACCTTAACCTTTCTGGAAATGTAAGCTATCACCTTTCCTCTTTGCATGAGTACACAGCCCAATCCCACCTGGGATGCATCATAATATATCACGAAGTCCCCTGTGCCATCTGGCAAAGTTAGCACCGGTGTTGTAGTTAATCTAGTCTTCAACTTTTGAAAACTCTTTTCACATGCCTCAGACCACTAATACTTGGCCTTCTTCTGAGTCAGCTTAGTCAATGGGATTGACAGAGAAGAGAAGCCTTCAACAAACCTGCAATAGTAGCCCGCTAAACCTAAGAAGCTTCTTATTTCTGTCAGAGAGTTTGGTCTTGGCCAGTTCTTAACCACTTCAACTTTCTGCGTATCCACCTGAATACCATCTCCGAAAACCACATGGCCCAAGAAGTCATGGAATTGAGCCAAAATTCACAGTTTGAGAATTTCGCATACAACTCGTGATATTTGAGTGTTTGCGAAACCACTCTAAGGTGATTAGCATGCTCCCCTTCATCCCTAGAATATATCAGAATGTCATCGATGAACACGATCATGAGCATATCAAGATACGGTCTGAATACCCTATTCATCAAGTCCATGAAGCTGCAGGTGCATTTGTCAACCCGAAGGACATGACCAAGAACTCAAAGTGGTCATCTCGTGTCCTAAAGGTTGTCTTTGGAATATCACTTTACCTCACTTTTAATTGATGATAACCCAATCTGAGGTCTATCTTAGAGAAACAAGTAGCACCCTGAAGTTGGTAAAATAGATCATCTATCATGGGAAGAGGATATTTCTTATTTGTAGTAACCTTGTTCAACTGTTAGTAGTCTATACACATTCTGAGAGACCCATCTTTCTTACGCACGAATAGGACAGGAGTACCCCAAGGTAAGACACTAGGCCTTATGAAACCTTTCTCTAGCAGGTCTTTCTACTGTTCTTTCAATTCTTTCAACTCTGCAGGGGCCATTCTATAAGGTGGAATTGAAATAGGTTTTGTCTTGAGAAGAACATCAATTCCAAAGTCAATCTCCCTATTAGGAGGGACTCCAGAAAGATCATCAGGAAACACCTCTCGAAACTCATTTATAATAGGGACTAACTCAAGAGTAACAGATTCGACATCATCAGACTTAACCCTCAAAAGGTGGTAAATGCAACCTTTGGAGATCAACTTTCTAGATCTAAGATTAGAGATGAATTTGCCCTTAGGGGTAACAGAACTCCCTCTCCACTCTAAGATAGGTTCATTAGGAAATTGGAACCTAACAATCTGGGTTCTACAATCAACAGAAGCATAACAGGCATGAAGCCAGTCCATGCCCATTATTACATCAAAATCAACCATCTCCAACTTTACCAAGTCAGCTAAGGTGTCCCTATGATAGATAGACACTACCTAATCCCTGTAGACTCTCTCAGCTTAGATAGACTAACTAGTAGGAGTATAAACATCAAAAGGTTCATGCAAACACTCTAGAAGAACCCCAAACTTACTAGCCACATAAGGGGTCATAAAAGAAAAGGTGACGCCCAGATCAATTAAGGCATAACAATCAAAGGTAAAGACATAAAGCATACCTGTAACCACATCTGGTGCAGCCTCCTGATCCTGTCGACTACCCATAGAACACAGGCGGTTCGTCCTGCCTCTTGTACCAGTAGTAGCACTTCTCTGCGGATTGCCCGTGGGAGGGGCTGCAGATTGTTGGAGTCTGCTGCTCCACTTACATCGTCTTCTCTTTGGACACTCATAGCTGAATTGACCATCCAGTCCACACGAATAACAAACGTCTCTTCCCACATGGCACTCACCCAGATGAAGCTTACCACAATTGCCACAAGGTGGCTTTCCCCTCATGCCTTCAGTCACAGAGATTGGGCCCCTGGAGTCCCTGGTTAAGACTTTTGTTAACAATATATGAATTATTATTTTCCTTAAAATGTATATAATGTTTTTCTCCTTAAAAAAAGTAAATATAGGATTAATAATGTTGCTCTATGATAACCATCATAATATAAATGAAGCAACAAAATAGATAACTACATAAGAAATGATGCTACAATTAACTAAATAATATTTTATTTTTCAATAATAAAATGATCTCCATATTTTATTTTTTATTCAATTATTTTTTAAAATTATCAATACATGAAATTATTTTAATAATATCCCATATATATACATCTTTGGGAGAAAGTGGGACCTCCAAAAAAAATTGAGGCCCCAAACGATTGACTTAGTGGCCTTTTGATCGAGACGATCCTGATAATGTCTTTGATGAGTAAGTGCCATATATATCTCATATATATACTCTCAGTGTTGAAGAATCTATACGTTATCTTTGATGACACTAACCCAAGCATGCAGATCTCAGAGGATGACTCCACAGTTCAAACTATTACAGACTCTTCATCTTCTAATGTTGACCGAACAAAGAAGTCAACTCCCAGTACTGAGAAGTCGACTGCCTTTCCGGAAAAGATTGTGGTACCAAGAGAATGGAGACATAGCGCAAGCTACCTAAATGATTTCATCATTGGAAACTCTTCTGATAAAATGCAAACAAGGGCATCCTTAAGGAAACAAGCCTCTGTCGCCCTGGTATCTCAGCTAGAACCAAAAAATGTCGATAAGGCACTAAAAGATGATTGCTGGATTAAGGCCATGAAAGAGGAGCTTGAACAATTTGATCAAAATCAAGTATGGACTCTCATTGGAAAACTAGAAGATTGCTCAGTCATTGGAACCAAATAGGTCTTTTAAAATAAGATGGATGAAAATGGAAACGTTGTCAGAAACAAGTTCAGGTTGGTAGCCCAAGGGTACTCTCAGCAAGAAGGTACAGACTATGAAGAGACGTTTACTCTGGTGGTGAGGTTAGAATCTATTCGCATCCTACTTGCTTATGCCTCCTTTTACCATTTTAAACTCTTTCAAATGGATGTCAAAAACACCTTTAAATGGGTTTATTAAAGAAAAGGTTTTTGTTAAACAACCTCCTGGTTTTGAAGACTCATCTCTTCCAAATCATGTTTTTCAACTATCGAAAGCTCTTTATGGACCAAAACAAGCTCCAAAGGCTTGGTATGAACATCTTAGCAACTTTTTGTTTGAAAATGATTTTAAAAGAGGTAACATTGATACCACTCTTTTTGTCCAAAAACTCAACTCAAATTTGCTCATCGTTTAAATTTTTGTTGATGATATTATCTTTGGTAGACCTAATGTTTCTTTGTGCAAGAATTTTCCCAAACTCATGAAGGGAGAATTTGAAATGAGCCTCATGGTTGAGCTCACTTTCTTTCTGGGACTCCAAATCAAACAATCTAACAAAAGGCATATTTATTTGCCAAAGCAAGTATACAAAGGAATTGATCAAATGGTTCGGTCTGGATAAAGGAAAAGCTTACAGAACTCCAATGAGCCCTTCAACATGCCTTGAATCAGATAAAGACGGGAAAATATCGATGGAAAATTGTATCGAGGCATGATAGGATCCATTTTCTATCTTATAGCAAGTGGACACGATATCATGTTTAGTGTTTGCAAATGTGCAAGGCTCCAGTCAATCCCCAAGGATTCACATTTGACTTCTGTAAAGAGAATAATTGATTACCTAATCGAAACAATGGATTTGTACTTATGGTATCCTAACTCTACTACTTTTTCTCTAACTGGTTATTCAGATGCAGACTTTGTAGGTGACAAAGTCGATGGAAATACTACTAGCGGGTCATGCCAACTACTTGACGAATCCCTTATATCCTGGCAAAGAAAAAAACAGACCTTGGTCGCTCTATTGACAACTGAATTAAAATATATGGCCGTAGGAAGCTCTAACACTCAATTACTATGGATCATGCATCAACTTGAATATTTTGAGTTGACATTAAAGCATGTTCCTATTTTTTGTGATAATACTAGTGCAATTAATTTGTCAAAATATACTATGCAGCTAAGCATATTGATATTAAACATCATTTTATTCATGATCATATTGAGAAAGGTGATTTTGTGCTAGATTTTGTTAACACAGAAATCAACTCACGGATATTTTTACAAAACCTCTGCATGAAGAAAGATTTTCATATCTGTGAGAAAAATTAAATATTATCCCCTTTCCTTTTTAAAACCTCTTACAAAAATTTTTTCTTTAGTGTTGTTTTTACTTTTCCAAAGTTTTTGCATAAATCCAAAATCTATATATTTATGGCTATTTAATTGACGCGATCTTTCTATTCCTTTCGCTTTCATCTCTCTTCCACTTACTTCTGATTATTCCCCCTACTCTCCTCTGCCTTTGAGACGTTTTTTTTTGTATGTTTGCACCGGTACCTCCTTTTTGATTGTGGCAAGGGGGAGAATATGCATAGCTGCTATATTTGCCTATTACCTGTTCTGCTTGCAGTGCATATACTCTATCTAAGAAAATAGGTACAAGGACATATGAAGTCAACTAAGTCAACTAGGGCTCACACAGATAGGGGGAGCCTCACTAAAATCCCAGGAAGCTCAAAGACAGGGGGAGCCAACTAATTAACAAGGAAGTGTCCATATAGCAGCTCCTAAATGTCATCATCAAAAAGGGGGAGATTGTTAGTGTTAAAATGTTCTGAGTAATGACAAACAACAGGAATACATCAAAAAGGAAACAATGGAAATCTGATGCTACATCTGGCACGATGCTAAAGAAATTTGATGGCAAGCGTAAAAGGAAAACAAATATATCAAAATCTAGATAAGATGCTGAACAAAGATATGATGAGATGTTGATTGATGATCTGATGACAAACAGGAACGGAAAACATTCAAAATGGAATAAAAGTAGAAGATTGAGCAAATCTGAAAAATCAATTAAGGATGAATTAGTCAAGCACAAAAGGAGAAATCAAGGAAATAAATAAAGAAACTCAGATCAAGAAGATCAATCAACAATGAACAAATCTAGAAGATTAATCAGATGCCTTGGAGAAGATCAATCAGATGACAAATCTGATTTATATTTCATGAAGAAGTCTTGCCCTTATCCTTGCAGTATATTCAAAAAGGAAAAAGGAAAGCAAATATACTAGAACATTAGCAAAAGGAAAGTGATCCAATCCAGATAAGAAGATAGCACTGGAATATTACAAAAGGAAACCAAATCAAGAGATGATTGAAGAACTAAAGAAGGAAGGCATCCAAACAATCAAGAGAAGATTGATGAGCTAAAGAAGGAAAGAACATCCAATCCGATTGGATATATCCCCAACCAAGGATTTTCCCTAATATCCTTGATTGGAAGAACTCCCTTGGGTCATGTAAACCACCAACGGCTACTCCTGTTTGAAAGCCTCTTATATTAGCCCCCTTCTAGACTAAGTAGCATTTGTACTTTTGACAAAATAATCTAGACTGAAGAACTCTATTATTCTACTCTACAAATCATTGTACTCTTGTGTGTGAACAATTGTAAAGAAAGAGAGAAAAAGAGTGAGATTTTCTAGGCTAGGCTTTCTTGATAGGAGTTGAAAAAGCAATCTGTTCTGCGTATCAGTTTGAGAGAAAAATAGTTTAAAAACACCCCTTCACTTGAACTTTAAAGGAACCCTACTAACCCAAGGGGAATGGAATAGGCACCACATTGGTGATCCGAACCAGTATACATCGCTATGTCAATTTACTTTCTGCATCACTTTTTTATTACAGTCTTAGTCGACTACTCTTCAAAGGTAGTCAACTATCGATTAAAGTTTCAATTCACCCCCTTTTGACTATCAGTCCCAAGTTAATCCATTATACTAGCATAAGTCATGATGTCACGCCTCCAGAGGGTACCCTTGACATAACTGGCATCCGAAAACTATTGCTAGTCCCCAAGTGCACCACTGAGTCTCAAATCATTCATTCAATCAACATGTAAGAAGAATATTAAATAAAACAATAAACTATCAGTGGTCTATCATAATCACTATCATAGAATAATTTGAAAATCTCAATAGAAAAGAAGCGGGAAACAGATAATCCCGACACTAACCATCAACTATCTATGTCTACTAAGCCTCTATAACTAACACCTAGGAAGGTACCATGACAGGCCATGGCTACCACAGTCAAATAAAATAATGAAATAAAGTTAATAAAATAACCATCCTCTGAATGCGGGGAAAGACTCACCACGATCTGAAATAAAGAGCTCTGAACCTTAGTGATTGGGGTGTTAAAGTCCTCTATCTATAGAATCTGCATCATAAAATAATGCAGTACCAAAGAGGCGTTAGTACATGGAATGTACTGTATGTAAAATGTGCTAAAATAAGTAATTCGCAATAACAATAGTTCATCAATCACTCATCATCAACTCAAAGTAAAGGAGAAAATTCTATCACCTCACTATCCATTAAGGCGTCATACAATCACATCAACATCAGAGTACTATCATCAAGGAAACCTATCTGGAAATTTCTCTAACCGACAATCACCATCTATGAGCTCAGTGATGATATAACAAAGAGATGTTGCTGCCACATCCATTCGGTACCTTACTAGGGTACAGGACGAGTCTATCGGGGATCCCAAAAAAAGTCTGTCAAGTCCTATGCGGGACAAAGGAAACATCCACTTTCGCGGTTCGATCCTCTCCAACGCTGACCACGTAGTTAATGAGTATGAGTGGGACTCACTCGTACCCATTTCGGTGCTAATACTCCTCCCAGGACTCAATATGCTCATAAGTCTATCAAGGTCAGACTGGTTATACAGCCAACACCCCTTTCAGGTAGGGTTCTCCTCTCATCTATCATTCTATCAACTCAAGAAATAAATTCTTCCTTTCAAACTCTTATCTAAACCTCATTTAAGCCTCAAAGATATCAATTTCATCTATTTCAGCCATCACAACACTTATCTCCAGACTCAGACTTCATCAATCATCACATTCAAATAATCAAGGCTCTAGACATTACCCCTAAGTTCGTTCTTACAGTATCAAACAAGGGGGAGCATGTAATTTAGGTAAACAGTCATATAATAATGCATGTAATCAGTAGACACAAGTGTGATGATCATCAATTTGAGATAATATATATAAGCTAAAGATAGTGTTCAACAAATAAAGATAATGTTCAAGAAGTTCTTCAAGAATCACTACTCAAGACACATCAACTAGCAATTTATAACTTAATCTACACATTAAGGCACATGGAAGAACAATTTCATGTTTTTTGGTAGCCTTTACATACTTAGAATAGAAGGTTGTACAAACCCTCAACAAGAATCGAACTCAAACTTGGAATTCCTCAACCCCTCTTCTTCTTCTCCTCTCAGAACATACATTTTCGCCTTAGAAAAATATGATTTTTGAAACCCTTTCTTACGAAATAAACCTTAAAAACATGTTTTGGGATATTAAAATAGGTTGGCAATACCCAAAATGCCTTTCCCGTAATTAAAAGAAATTTTTTTAAAAAAATGTACAACGGGCAAGTGTAATTTCTTGTTTTTCGTAAAATGTAAATTTCTGTCAAAATTTTTTTAAAAAAATAAAATGCATCTCTACGCCCCCTACGCATCACGTCAGGGGCGTGGATTTACTACTGTTTTCGTGAATTTTTGAAAAATTATTTTCGACTCGGTTGCTCTTAAATCGGGTCGAGATCATTTTCTGACTCGATTTTTCACGCTGATCGCAAATTCAGTCTCGAATTTCCCATTGCAGCTTTGGAAGATGCGTTGTGTGCATGATATATTTTAGGAACATTTCGATAATTTCACGGCGTGTTACACATGAGCTCTAAATATGAACATATGAAAGACTAAAATGATTGAGTAGCATAAATATGGAATAACCTGGTCAAATATATGTCACGATCTGAAATAGGATGTAATGGCACTTGCCTTTAATCCACCGAGGCAAGTCAGTCTAATTCAAAAAATAATAAAATAATGAGAAAGATAAAGTGAAAAGCACATTCTAAATATAAATTAATAAGTATTAGGGACACGAACCATAATTTAAAATCATTCCAAGATTAGTGTTACATATACAAGCCACTACTTTTAATAGAATTCAATGAAATTTATACAAGTCTCAATGTCTTTTGTCATGCCTCGAGCGTAGATGGACGTGACTGACACGCAAAAATCATTCCTGGTCTCCAGATGAACCATTGGCCTGGCTGACTCACTCAACTGAAGAATTTAACATCCATGCAAAAGCTTTATAAAATAAGCTTTTAAAATATTTAATATGACTCATAGAATCTTAATTATGATTTATACAAAGTCTCAAAATATCTCATGATACAAATACTAATAATGCTTATAATATCTGAATGAATAAATTGGACCAACTTACTAATTCTGTCAATGAAATCTCTACTATACTGAAGATAAGTGCCGCAACATGACCCAATATGGCTATCTGAGTGTAAAATAAATAAATTGGACTAACTAACTAGAGCTCTCTGAAAGCAAAGAAGTCTCACTAACTACTACTAGGAAGTTGTCTTACTGAATATTGCTATCATGGGTATCTGAATTTGCATCACAAACAAGCAGTACCAATGGTCGTCAATACGTGAAATGTACAGGATGTAAAATGGCCAAAACAGAAAACTCAAGATACACTGCTCAAATCATAAGCTTAACGCAGAAGATAACTCAATAACATAAGTAACACAAAGTAAGTAAAATATCTAGTTTAATGCATAAATAACTGCAACTCAGTCTATCTTTGAAAATAATATATACTTTAGCTTGGGAAGTTTTTCTAATGGACAACCATCATTATGAGCATCATGATGATGCAATGTGTAGTTCACATTACCAGGGTCATCCAATACTGTCACGCCTCAAATCTATATCTTGGACATGACCGATACTCAAAAATTATTTTTGGTCCAACGAGAATGTAATGACCCTAAAGGTCATTTTTGAAAATTTTAATTAAACTATTATTTTGCCCCACTAGAAGTTGCTTTTAAGTCACTTTTGGTCTAGTTGAAAAGTTGGATTTCAAAAATCCTGTAAAATGTGGACTTTTGCTAAAGAAATAGTTTTTAAATACTTAAATTTTAAAAATTATGAGTTTTGAGATCATCTTGAGTTTGAAGTGTCAGAATACAATTCTATTGATTCCATCAGCTTTGGAACGCAGAATTTGGTCTAGGAGAACTTTTGGAACTTAATTTGGTGTTAAACGAAGATTTTGGACCCAAAGTTGCATTTTCAATTGATTCCGAATTCTTAGTTTGACTTTGTTCAACATTCAAATTTCGTAAGCTTGAATCAAAATTTTGATTATTTTAGTGGTTTCGGATGATGAAAGTAATGCTAGAAATGGTCTCATTATAATTTTTAGAGTTTTCGGGGTTATCTTGAGTATATGAATCCTAAACTAGTTTGAACAATCATTCTTGGGTTTTGGGTCGAGAAGATCTCAGAAATGAATTATGATAGTTCCATTGAGTTCAGAATGTCATTTATGATAGATTTACATATCTGGTTTGCGTGTATCGAGTTTCGAATTAATTCTGAGGGTCCATTTTGTGATTTTGTGTTGTCTTGCAATTGCTAATATCTGGTGTAGAAGTTGTACTCTGTGTTTGTGGAGGTGTAATTAATTTGTACTTCGCGTTCTCGGACTTTTCTCCACATTCGCAGAGGTGTAATTAATTTGACCTCTAGTTTGCAGAAGTCCTTCCGTGTTCGCGGAGTGTTGGGAGCGTTTGGCCTCTGCATTCGCGAAGCACAAAAATGCTTGAAACAATTTTTAATTTTTAAAGTGATGGGTCTTTCCTTTGTTTTTTGATTTTTTAAACCATTTTTGACATTTCAAGCTCGGCTTTAGGCAATTTCTTCAAGATTTTTCAAGATAAGACTAATGGGTAACTAATTTTTACTCTATTTCTTCATTTTTCATTAATTAATTTGTGTTTTTAACTTGAAATTGGAGACTTTGAATGGGAGAATTGGGATTTTTTTGGATATGACTCTTGATTGAAAAATGGAAATTTTAGTCTATTTCAACTCCAATTTTGAATTGGTTTTCACCATTGAAATTCTTATTACGTGAGAAACGTTTTTATGTATTAATTTTCAGATTTTTGTGACTTTTTCTATCATGGAATTTTTGATCATCTTATTCTTTTTGCTCAAATTGATTGGTTTTGGTGTCATTAATTTCGTATTGAGATTGTGAATACGTATTTGATTAGATTCAGGTGTGAATTCGAGTGGAAAAGCTCCGATTATTGCATGATTTGGCTACTAGTTAAGGAAAGTGACTTCTAAATCTTGTTAAACATACTTGAACATTATGATTCCTTTATTTGTGACTTTCATGTATTGGATAATTATTGTTGGACAAGTTGAAAATGGTAAATGTGAAACCTAGATGTAAATGCATGTGGATTTCCATTGTGATGAGGTAGTGTATAAAAGATTGATATGTATTGACTTGTGATTTGATATTGAAAATCCTTTGTGATATATAAATGTGAAATTGTAGATTACGTTGTGCCTATTTTGGAAAGTATTGGAGATATTGTTGATGAGTTTTACTTGTGTGGTAGAAAAATGATTATATGCTTGGAATCGGATTCGTCATCATACCTTGTATGTTGTCTTATTGACTTAAATTGATGTTTATGTTTATTGTGGACTCTAGCATATACTTCTCATCATTTCATCATATGATTATGTTTTTGATGTTCATTCTTGACTGAGTTCCACTAATGAGACACTGATAAAACATTGAAAGAGAATTAGCAATCGGGCCACACATCCATGGAGGTAAACATTGAAAGAGAAATAGGGATTAGGCCATATGTCTATGGCAAAAAATACTGATCTGAGATATCAAAACACTGGGAATGAGCCTCACGATTCAGGACAGGTAAATAGATAGTTGTGTCCCCCATGGATTTCGGACTGATGATATCAGTAGACGTGTATCGTAAGACACACATGTATCATGATATTTGACATTGCATTAAATCATTTCATTTTATATTACTTCACTACATATCATATCACTCTATTATGTGTTTTTATCTTGTTTCGGATATTAGGAATGCATTTATGAGATGATTATGCTTGTATTGTATCTGTTGAGCATCTGAACTATTTGATGACATTTATGAGATGATTATGCTTGTATTGTATCTGTTGAGCATCTGAACTATTTGATGATATTTGTTGTATGACCGATCTATACATTAAAATGTTATTGTAAATCAGAACTATATCTTGTGATATCTGTTGAGAATAAATGATATATAGATGTATATGTGTATTATTGATTGTTGGGACTTTTTTGAGAGTAGGTGTGTAGTTCGACGATATGTGGTTGGTGTGGAATGAGTATTTTGTTTTGTATGCTTTACTTGTTATTTAGATCTTCTTGCTAATAAGTGCATGTTGTTTTTGGTACTCACCCTTTCTTCTACACATATGTGTAGGTTGTGAGCTCTGTTCTACCCGATTTAGCTTCCATCCATACAAACCAAGCAATCTGGATATTCGAGAGGTAGCAACTTGTCTGTTTTGGTACACTCTCAGAGTCCCTTTCTATTTATCTTATGTTTTATTTGAGGATTCAGACTCAAACTTGTATTTATTTTCTATTGTATTCGATACTAGAGACTTGTATATGTGACAACACTCTTGGGAAGGTTTTATCGAATTGATATTCTAGTGCTTGTCCTATATTTAGACTTTATCTCTTTTGCTTTAGTTTATGTTTTTGATTTGAGCAAGTCGGTTTTAACTTACTTGTCTTGGGGGGTTAGGCGCAAGTGCCATCACACCCATTTTTGGATCATGAAAATTTGGTATCGGAGCCTCGGGTTCATAGGCTTCACATGTGCAGAAGGCAGTCGAGTAGAGTCTTAATTAAGAATCAGTGTGGAGAAGTTCGTTACTTATCCTTGAGAGTCTACGGAGACTGTTAGGGATTTTCTTTTGTTCTTTCAATTCCTATCTTGTATAGTTATTGTGAGGTTGCTGAGATTATGTATTCTTTTGACAAATGGCCAGAAACAGATCTTTATCTATGGGCAGAGCTGAGGAGCCAGCTCGTGAGACTACTGTTGTGGCCCCATCTCAGAGGTAGAGGTAGAGCAAGAAGAAGTGGCAGGGCTCGAGGATGTGTCCGTGGTGCAGCTCCTACGAGGGATTATG